>QNTS01004103.1:36850-66086 GCA_003317085.1 Hucho hucho | reverse complement strand
TCTTAACAAAGCACTGCTAAACAGGGTAGTTCAGTCCATTATCCGACTCTTAACAAAGCACTGCTAAACAGGGTAGTTCAGTCCATTATCCAACTCTTAACAAAGCACTGCTAAACAGGGTAGTTCAGTCCATTATCCGACTCTTAACAAAGCACTGCTAAACAGGGTAGTTCAGTCCATTATCCAACTCTTAACAAAGCACTGCTAAACAGGGTAGTTCAGTCCATTATCCGACTCTTAACAAAGCACTGCTAAACAGGGTAGTTCAGTCCATTATCCGACTCTTAGACACACTATTATCTGATGGCCAACAATAAACAAACACTGGTATGAATTCTTAGAGTGTAACCCCTGAATTGTTGCCTATGCTGTTAATTCAACATGAACCAACCTGTTGGCTTCGAAAACACTGTAAATGTCATAGTAAATACAAAGTAGAATCATATTCTGTTTACTGTCAGAAAATATTGATCCATATTGTTGTTGTTTTTAAAGCAACAGGAGCCCTCCTAGCCGACATTGTTCAATAGCCAGTGAGGTCTAGTATAACTATATACTACCCTCTAGTGTCAATACTGTGAAAAAAACAGGCCTACTTTTTACTTCACATTCTTTTGATGAGTCAATAGAGCCACCTCCTAGATTTGTCTAGATGGCTCTGGTGTTCAATATTTCACAACACTCCTGTGCATTTGGTGGTGTTAGAACGCTACTCATCTGTAACCTGCCATGCGACCACAACACCCTATTTGACATGCCTACTGCGCTGTCGCAGCGTAGATAGGACGTTGAAAGTTCTTACTGAGTGCAGCTCAGGAGGGACATTTCTCTTTGTATACCAGCCATGATCTAATTCTGATTATAAACTGTGTGGTTCGAGCACCGAATGCTGATTGGCTGACAGCCATGGTATATCAGACCGTATACCAAGGGTATGACAAAACGTTTATTTGTACTGCTCTAATTACGTTGGTAACCAGTTTATAATAGCAATAAGGCACATCAGGGGTTTGCGGTATATGGCCAATATACCACGGCTAAGGGCCGTGCCTAAGAACAGCCCTTAGCCGTGGTATATTGGCCATATACCCACCTCTTATGGCTTTATTGCTTAATTATGAGATGGAGTTACTTCAGCATGCCACTGTGCCGCTAGCAAAGCCGAGAGAAGAGGAATATTGGGACAGGGATATGGAAAGGTGGATATTCGAGGGAGTAATAGAGGAGGAAAATTAGGATTAAGAAAAGGTTGAAGAGAGTGAGGGCGGCAGAGGTTGAGCCTGTTGAAGATGACGGAAGAGAGGTAGATGGTGTGTCGAAGAAGACTGGGGTCAAGTACAAACAGTGTGAGCTGTGCGCCAGACTGAGTTCTGAAGGTGAAATGGAATTGAATGATGGATATTTAAGTGGTGGAAGGTGTGGTGAGCAGCTCAGAGCCTGAGCCTGAGCCTTCCATTGATGGACATGGGTATGATGAAGATGAGTTTGGTCCAGTGGGAGTGAGATTTTTGAAGAAAGTGGATCCAGGCCTTTTGGCTGATCTATATGTGGTATCAGGTTGGGTAGAAAATATGGTGGGTGCTGTTGAGTCGGTGAAGGTAACCCAAAGTGGACTTGTGATGTTTGTTTGTGTTTCTTCAGATCAGAGGGAGTGGGCACTCCGTGCGACGTAACTTGGGCCATGATCTGTGTCTTGCTTTTCTCTTAGAAATCGGGCGCCATTGAAGGGAGTGATTTCTGGGGTAGCATTAAGTGTGGAGGCGGAGCAATTAAAGTTGAAAATTCTTTGTGTTTGTGACGCCCGCCGGTTGGTGCAACGCAGACACAGTCTGTTCTTTTGAGTTTTGAATCAGAGTCTTTATCCCGACAAAGTCATGTTAGGATATATGAGTTATCCTGTTACAGCTTTTGTGTCGAACCCACTGCGTTTCAGGTGCCTCGTTTATGGTCATGTCGCAGCAGTGTGTAGGAGGGAGATTCCAAGATGTGGGAAGTGTTCAGGAGGGCATGGGACAGAGGGATGTGTAGTTTTGGTGGAAGACGTTGTGTGTGTCAACTGTAGGGGTGCACATGTTGCTGGGGATCGGAGGTGTCCGTTGCGAGATAGGCAGGTTGAGGTGGCCAGGGTCAGAGAAGTGCCGAAGGTGTTGTATGATGAGGCAGTGAAGAAAGTAGAGGAGGATGAATCAAGGGTGAAGGATCCTGAGAGGATCCCAGTTAGAAGTAGGGATAGGCCAAGGTGATATACTGTATGCCTCAGTAAGATTGGCTTCTGAGCGTTCATAGCAATGGTTATCAACTGTACCGCAGAGATAGAAAATAGATGTTGTGGTGGCAGCTGCAGAGAAGTACTTGGGGTTACGAGATTTGAGTTCAGAAGAGTTACAGGGTGTGTTGGGTGGTAGTGTCTTGTCCTCAGTTCGTTGGCCTGGGGTAGGATCAGATAGGGTTAAAGTAGTGGAATGGGGTTGTGGGTTTTAATGAATGTAGGGTTGGGCATCTAATATATGTCAGTAACACATAATGGCCAACCGCCATTAAACCTCATCGAAGAACAAGAAAAACAAGAAGAAGAAGAAAAACAAGAAAAACAAGAAGAAGATAGGATATTCGTGAAAATTCAGTCGGACATGTAACAACTCTGCAGGCGTTTTAGAAACATTGTATCCGTCTCAGTGGACATTGAAACAATGTACAGTAGGCCTAGTACAAGAAGAAATCCTGGCAACCTTCACTCTACTTTACACAAGTAGGTAGAATAAGCAAGAGTTCTGGTAGCGGTCCAAAATGTTACAAGGTTATCTGGCTTTCTCAAGTGGAGTTTGATCAATGAAATCATGAAACCAGGAATGAGGAACTGCGTCCAACCACTGTTTACGTTTGGAATAGTCACTGACATTCAATACGCCGACATGGACGATGGCTTCAATTTTAAACACACAAGGAAACGATACTACAGTAACAGTCTTCAGCCTATTGCGCAATGCACAGGAGAGGTGGTATGCGGAAAATGTCAACCCCGCTTCATCCTTCAGCTCAGGGACATTATCAATGGCTTCAACAAGATGCATGATGAATCAGCAAGGGGGACGTCCCAGCCCTGGTGATATCTATGTATATAATTTCAGTCCAACCATCCAAATACCGATTTGTTGTTTTGGATGCCTATGATGTCAGCGTACCAGGGAGGGAGGAGTCCAGTGTTCAATACCACCAGGCTATTGGTCTTTTAAAGACGCACAATGACAATGATCTGAACCACCCACCAGGTAGGTCTTCTGTTAGTCAGGAGGTCTGGTCTTTTATGGCACAGGTAGTGCACTTTCCCTGCAGGGTTGTTGGTTTAAACACTGTTCCGGTAAGATGAGGGCAGCAGAAGGTAGGCCCCTAAATGGCAGGTAATCCAAGAAAGAAAATGAGTAGAAAACTTCAGTGAACTATTTACAGATAATATATACTGTATATACAAAACTAAATAAGTAGCAGACCAGCCTATAATATATATATATATACACCAGAACACACAACTCAATGCATTTTGACTAGTCTTCTTGTTCTTGTTCTTAACTTGAGCTGAATACCACCTGCAACTATTCTATACTGCACAATTCCCTCTTAACTTGACTATGGAGAACATATAGCTCTGAATAAGAGGTGATCCACATGATTTGAAGTATTTGACACCTGTTTAATAATGTATTCCTCCCTATGTTTTAGCACCTACAGGGCTGGAGCAGAGGTTTGTGTTCAATGGAGGACTCAGTCAAGACCAGCTGCACTGGCTGGAAGGAGATCTGTTGTTGGTGCACGACAAACTGGAGATGGTCACCATTGTCAATTAATCAAGTAATGAGGCCTACATAACAAATGTTATAACAGTCATCAAGACATTGGATATCACTAATGTGACTCAATAGACTCATTGACAAAATCATTGACAAAATCTAACTAATTGAAAAGATCTCCCTATCCACTCCAGCTCTACAGATCCTATCTCCCTAGTCTGAAACTACGACGCTCTACTCTCCATCCTCCAGGCCCATAAAAGTGTGGTCTGCTTCATGGCAGGACAAGACCATGATTGCGAGTACCACAGAGATGACTGCGGAGTGCACTACCTAACACTGGAGGGGGTGATAGAGAGACCCAAACCCCCACACCGGACAGTGACGCCTTTGGTACAGTCTCTGTGTATGAGGACAGGATGTTTCTGAAGGGATATGGAAGAATGTCTGACAGAATACTGAACTATCCATGATAATATATGCGGTAAAGAGGTCAATCGAACTCGATCAAAACAATAGAATTGCCATGGAAACGCGAGTCTCCGCATTGATGCCCAGCAAAACTATCCTACATTTAGACACATTTTTATGTGTATTTCACACTATGTTGAGGTAAAAATCAGAGTATAATTCTTGTATGGATGTCAACACGACATTGTTACCAATCAACTGCATTACAGTTCAAAATGACTTTGACTACCACCACTGATTTCTGTATGCTAGCTATCTCAAGCTGGAAAGGAAAGCTCTGACCTACTACAGTAGCTATGTTGGTCTATTGTACTTCAAACAATGTGTATTCAGGTTGCTTAAGAAGCAAACCTTCTCAGACAGCCTAATTCATACTCTTTATTTAACTAGGCAAGTCAGTTAAGAACAAATTCTTATTTTACAATGACGGCCTACCCCGGCTAAACCCTCCCCTAACCCAGACGACGCTGGGCCAATTGTGCGCCGCCCTATGGGAGTCCCGAGCCAGGGATTGAACCAGGGTCTGTAGGCTGTATCTCTAGCACTGAGATGCAGTGCCTTAGACCGCTGCGCCACTCGGGAGCCAAAGAGGAGGTTATTTGACCTCTTAGAGGAGGTGCTCCCACAATAATGTGATTTGTACAGCATACAAGGTCATGTATTTTATTCTTCCCAGCCACACTTAGACATTACCCCATTCCATTACCTTTTCAAGCTTTTGTTTTTATTATATGAAAGCAAGCTTTGCTTTTATACTTACCACACCATCAGGTTTGATTGAGTGAGCCATTTGGTCTTGTAGTAATGTGGTGCCTGCCTGTATTTCCTTAACCCTTTATTTTAACAATACATTCAATGAAAAATAAATATATTTCATAAGATATTTTTTGGGGTCAGTAGGTACCCAACATAACAACAGGTGGCGGTGGGTTCGACACAATCACTCATATTGATATTGAGGTCTATAGAGCCTGTCTGCATTCCAGATTTCTGGACCCTTTCGCTTACCTGCGTAATATTGACAAACTTAGAACCACTTGTTTTTCAAACATGGTCCTGTTTTATCAATTGCTGTGCTGAATAATGGACAGTTCATTACTGTCTGTCAAATTAATATATAGCTTAAAGTTATGTGTGTATTTGTATTTATTTTTGCAATAAAGATGGTGATGCTACAATAGTACACATTTACAATAGGCCTACTGTATATCTAAAGATACATACAGCCTAATTATATATATACACATTATTTTAATACCAGGACACTGTAAAGTCATTATCCTTCTGAAGTGTATGAATTAGGCTGTTTGAGAAAGCTTGAATCCAAACCAGCCGGCATACACATTGTTGCAATACAATAGACCAACATAGCTACTGTAGTAGGTCAAAGCTGTGTGTTGGAAAACCTTGGTAGAGCATGGGTAGAGCATTTTTTTGTGTGTTATTTCTTACATTATTAGCCCAGAACGGTTTTTGTGTTATTACATACAGGAAACTTATGGATATCAGAGCGGAGGCAACTCACCAGCATTACGACCAGAAATACGAATTTTGTTCATACCCCCCAGGACAATTTAACTTATCCCAGAGGCTGCTCCAAGACGCCGCAGGTGGAGAAAAGGTATTCGGAGTGGACTTCTAGTTCGACTCAGGTGGTGTGCACACCATCCACCGCTTCCGAGTATATTACTTGTTAATGTTCAGTCCCTGGACAATAAAGTAGACGAGCTCAGGGCGAGGATCTCCTTCCAGAGAGACATCAGGAACTGTAACATACTCCTGTTTCACGGAATCATGGCTCTCTCCGGATATACTGTCCCCGTCCATACAGCCAGCTGGGTTCTCAGTACATCTCGCAGAGAGGAAGAAAGAACTCTCCAGGAAGAAAAAAGGCGGGGGTGCATGTTTGATTAACTACTCATGGTGTGATTGTGATAACGTACAGGAACTCAAGTCCTTTTGTTCACCCAACCCAGAATACCCCACAAACAAATGCCGACCGTATTATCTCGCAATAATTATCTTCGGTTCTAGTCTCAGCCATGTATATTCCCGCTCAAGCCGATACCACGACAGCCCCAAGGAACTACACTGGACTTTGCGTAACCTGGAAACCACATATTCTGAGGCAGATTTTATTGTAGCTACAGATTTTAACAAAGCTTATTTGAGGAAAACGCTACCGAAGTTCTATCAACATATTGCCTGTAGTACTAGCGCATCAAAAACTCGACCATTGTTACAAGGCCGCCCTCCTTTAGGCAAATCAGATCACGACTCCATCCTGTTCTGCCCTTCCTATAGGCAGAAACTCAAACAGGAAGTACCCGTGCTAAAGTCTATTCAATGCTGGTCTGACCAATCGGAATCCATGCTTCAAGATTGTTTTTATCACGCGGACTGGGATATGTTCCGGGTTGCCTCTGGGAATTCTGGGAAACATGATAACGGTGACTGAGTTCATCAGGAAGTGTATAGGGGATGTTGTTCCCAGTGTGACTATTAAAATCTACCCAAACCAAAAAACTTTGATAAATGGCAGCATTCTCACAAAACTGAAAGCACGAACCACTGCATTTAACCACGACAAGGTGACAAACAGTGTAGTTATTCCCTCCGTAAGGCAATCAAACAGGCAAAACATCAGTACAGAGACAGAGTCGCAATTCAACAGCTCAGACACGAGACATACGTGGCAGGGTCTACAGACAATCACGGATTACAAAGGGAAAACCAGCCACGTCGTGGACACCGACGTATTGCTCTCAGACAAGCTAAACACCTTCTTCGCCTAACACAGTGCCACCGACGTGGCCTGCTCGCAAGGACTGTGGGATCGTGTTCTCCGTGGCCGACGTGAGTAAGACCTTTAACCATGTCAACCCTCGCAAGGCTGCCGGCCCAGATAGCATCCCTAGCAGCGTCCTCAGAGCATGCGCAGACCAGCTGGCTGGAGTGTTTACGGACATATTCTCTCTCTATCCCAATCTGCTGTCCCCATTTGATTCAAGATGTCCACCATTGTTCCTGTACCCAAGAAAGCAAAGCTAACTGAACTAAATGAATATCGCCCCATAGGACTCACTTCTGTCATCATGAAGTGCTTTGAGAGGTTATTTAAGAATAATATCACCTACACCTTACCTGACACCCTAGACCCACTTCAATTTGCATACCGCCCCAATTGATCCACAGACGATGCAATCGCCATCGCACTGCACACTGCCCTATCCTATCTGGACAAGAGGAATACCTATGTCAGAATGCTGTTCTTTGACTATAGCTCAGCCTTCAACACCATAGTACCCTCCAAGCTCATCATCAAGCTCGGGGCCCTGGGTCTGAACCCCGCCCTGTGCAACTGGGTCCTGGACATCCTGAGGGGCCACCCACAGGTGGTGAAGGTAGAAAACAACACCTCCACTTCGCTGATTCCCAACACAGTGGCCCCACAAGGGTGCACACTCAGCCCCCTCCTGTACTCCCTTTTTACACATGACTGTGAGGCCATGCACGCCTCCAACTCAATCATTGAGTTTGCAGACGACTCAACAGTAGAAGGCCTGACTACCAACAATGATGAGACAGCCCACATGGAGGAGGTGAGGGCCCTGGCGGACTGGTGCCAGGAAAATAACCTTACCTGACACCCTAGACCCACAATCGAGAGCATCCTGTCGGGCTGTATCACCGCCTGGTACGGCAACTGCTCCGCCCACAACCGTAAGGCTCTCCAGAGGGTAGTGAGGACTGCACAATGCATCACCGGGGGTAAACTACCTGCCCTCCAGGACACCTACACCACCCGATGTCACAGGAAGGCCAAAAAGATCATCAAGGACAACAACCACCCGAGCCACTGCCTCTTCACCCCACTATTATCCAGAAGGCAAGGTCAGTACAGGTGCATCAAAGCTGGGACCGAGAGACTGAAAAACAGCTTCTATCTCAAGGCCATCAGACTGTTAAACAGCCATCACTAATCTCTAGCCACTTTAAATAATAGAAAATTGGATGTAACAAATGTATCACTAGCCACTTTAAACAATTTTGTATACAATGTTTACATATCCGACATTACTCATATCAAATGTATACACTGCACTCTATACCATCTACTGAATCTTGCCTATGCCGTTCGGCCATCGACTCAAATCTCTAGCCACTTAATAATTAAAAGTGGATGTAATACATGTATCACTAGCCACTTTAAACGATGCCATTTATATAATGTTTACATATCCTACATTACTCATCTCATATGTATATACTGTACTCCATACCATCTACTGCATCTTGCCTATGCCGGTCAGCCATCGCTCATCCATATATTTATATGTACATACTCGTATTCATTCCTTTACTCTTGTGTGTATAAGGTAGTTGTTGTGAAATTGTTAGATTACTTGTTAGATACTACTGCATGGTCGGAACTAGAAGCACAAGCATTTAGCTACACTCGCATTAACATCTGCTAACCATGTGTATGTGACAAATAAAAATTTATTTGATTTAATTTGCCACTGTATCTTAGTACAATGCAGCTCTGACATATATGTATTCTTAATCCATTCCTTCCTTAGATTTACGTGTATTTTGGGTAAAATCGACCTGGCCCGGGTATCCTGGAAGGATATTGACCTCATCCCGTCAGTAGAGGATGCCTGGTTGCTCTTTAAAAGTGCTTTCCTCACCATCTTAAACAAGCATGCCCCATTCAAAAAATGTAGAACTAAGAACAGATATAGCCCTTGGTTCACCCCAGACTTGACTGCCCTTGACCAGCACAAAAACATTCTGTGGCGTTCTGCATTAGCATCGAATAGCCCCCGCGATATGCAACTTTTCAGGGAAGTCAGGAACCAATATACTCAGTTAGGTAAGCTAAGGCTAGCTTTTTCAAACAGAAATTCGCATCCTGTCGAACTAATTCCAAAAACATTTAGAGACACTGTAAAGTTCATGGAGAATGAGAGCACCTCCTCCCAGCTGTGCACAGCACTGAGGATAGGAAACGTCACCACCGATCAATCTACGATAATCGATAATTTCAATAAGCATTTTTCTACGGCTAGCCATGCTTTCCACCTGGCTACCCCTATCCCGGCCAACATCTCAGCACCCCCCCCCCCGCTTCTCCTTCACCCAAATCCAGACAGATGATGTTCTGAAAGAGTTGCAAAATCTGGATCCCTACAAATCAGCTGGTTTAGACAATCTGGACCCTCTCTTTCTAAAATTAGCAGCTGAAATTGTTGCAACCCCTATTACTAGCCTATTCAACCTCTCTTTCGTATCGTCTGAGATCCCCATAGATTGGAAAGCTTCCGCGGTCATCCCCCTCTTCAAAGGGGGAGACACTCTAGACCCAAACTGTTATAGACCTATATCCATCCTGCCCTGCCTTGCCTAAAATCTTAGAAAGCCAAGTTAACAAAAGATCACCAACCATTTCGAATCCCACCGTACCTTCTCCACTATGCAATCTGGTTTCTGAGCTGGTCATGGGTGCACCTCAGCCACGCTCAAGTTCCTAAACGATATCATAACCGCCATTGATTAAAGACAATAATGTGCAGTCGTCTTCATCGACCTGGCCAAGGCTTTCGACTCTGTCAATCACTGCATTCTTATCGACGGTCTCAATAGCCTTGGCTTCTCAAATGACTGCCTCGCCTGGTTCACCAACGACTTCTCAGATAGAGTTCAGTGTGTCAAATCAGAGGGCCTGTTGTCCTGACCTCTGGCAGTCTCTATGAGGGTGCCACAGGGTTCAATTCTCGGGCCAACTCTTTTCTCTGTATGATGTCACTCTTGCTGCTGGTGATTCTCTGATCCACCTCTACGCAGACGACACCATTCTGTATACATCTGGCCCTTCTTTGGACACTGTGCTAACAAACCTCCATATGAGCTTCAATGCCATACAACACTCCTTCCGTGGCCTCCAACTGCTTTTAAATGCTAGTAAAACTAAGTGCATGCTCTTCAACCGATTGGTGCCCGCACCTGCCCGCCCGATTAGCATCACTACTCTGGACGGTTCTGACTTAGATTATGTGGACAACTACAAATACCTAGGTATCTGGCTAGACTGTAAACTCTCCTTCCAGACTCACATTAAGCATCTCCAATCCAAAATTAAATCTAGAATCGGCTTCCTATTTTGCAACAAAGCCTCCTTCACTCGTGCTGCCAAACATACCCTCGTAAAACTGACTATCCTACCGATCCTTGACTTTGGCGATGTCATTTACAAAATAGCCTACAACACTCTACTCAGCAAACTGGATGTAGTCTATCACAGTGCCATCCGTTTTGTCACCAAAGCCCCATATACTACCCACCACTGCGACCTGTATGCTCTCGTTGGTTGGCCCTCACTACATATTCGTCGCCAAACCCACTGGCTCCAGGTCATTTATAAGTCTATGCTAGGTAAAGCCCAGCCTTATAGCAACACCCACCATAGCAACACCCACCCGTAGCACACGCTCCAGCAGGTATATTTCACTGGTCATCTCCAAAGCCAACACATCCTTTGGCCGCCTTTCCTTCCAGTTCTCTGCTGCCAATGACTGGAACAAATTGCAAAAATCTCTGAAGCTGGTGTCTTATATCTCCCTCTCTAACTTTAAGCATCAGCTGTCTGAGCAGCTTACTGATCACTGTACCTGTACACAGCCAATCTGTAAATAGCACACCCAACTACCTCATCCCCATATTGTTACTTATGCTCTTGCTCTTTTGCAGCCCAGTATCTCTACTTGCACATCATCATCTGCACATCTATCACTCGTGTTAATGCTAAATTGTAATTATTTCGCCTCTATGGCCTATTTATTGCCTTACTTCCCTACTCTTCTACATTTGCACATACTGTACATAGATTTTTCTATTGTGTTATTGACTGTACGTTTGTTTTGTGTAACTCTGTGTTGTTGTTTTTGTCGCACTGCTTTGCTTTATCTTGGCCAGGTCGCAGTTGTAAATGAGAACTTGTTCTCAACTGGCCTACCTGGTTAAATAAAGGTGAAAAAAATCAAAATAAAGAAAATATGTTGTGAAACTGTTAGATATCACTTGTTAGATATTACTGCACTGTGGGAGATAGAAGAACAAGCACTTCGCTACACCCGCAATAACATCTGCTAAACGTGTATGTGACCAATACATTTGATTTGATTTTGCAACAACAACAAAAAAATAGTTAGACAGGCCCTAGGTTCTACAAATGGGCCAGCCCATCTGACATTTTCCCCGAAATGCCAGATGGCCAGTCCACCTCTGCTCATGCATTAGCCTACTTACAACCCCTCTACTGCTGGGCCAACCTTACAATGTCTCCATTACCCCCATTCAATAAAGTATTTATGCACAAAGCCTTCCCTCTAGCCATATCAACTAGAATCCTCAAAAATGGTTGCTCCAGTAGCCGTGCAGTACTCAAAGTTGAAGCTTGGCGTCCCATACCAGCCCAATGGAAACCCCTTCCCTTTCTGTCGTAACTTGTTACGCACAGACTTCCGTGAGTGGGCCCGGACGTCCATAGCCCATCCATAGACGTGGCCGTCTATGCTGTGCTGTGTTCGCTGGCGCAGTGTCCCGTGTGGAGAGAGAGGGAAGTTTCCTCTGCCTGCATTGCAGCCTCAGCGCTGCTGGAATCCAACACAACAATGGCGACTCCCAGTTCCAACAGCAACTCAACAACCTCCAGCGGAAACAGCAACATTGCAGGATCCACCTCGCACCACCATCACCCGCAAACACAACACATGACCACCGTCAGCAGCATGCAAGGTTAGACCAAATGCCCGAAATGTCGATTTTCAAGTTGATCAGAGCTATTAAGCGTTAGCTGTTGGAAAACATGACTTGGCTAGTCTAACTACCATTGCCCCGAGGCTAAGCTACATAGCAGAGATGCAGTGTAGCTAACTATATATCCTGCTAAATGTAGCGCGTCGGCCATTTGTTGCAACATTGGGATTTTCTGCGAGGTGTATTGTAACAATGTTACAACCGCGGATATGTAAACGCACCATCTGAAAATTGTTACATTGTAGTTACGAACGTTCCACTGCAATTGAGTTTACACCAATGGATGATAGCTGCTGCATACACCTCTAAACCCAAGGCCTAGTACCCGATGTAATGTTTCCCCTTTCACACAACCTACGTGTTTACTACTGTATTGTTACTAAATTAATTACACTATATGCAGATAATAACGATTAAATTACTTTGTTTTCTATATATATTTTACCTTTTTAAACAATGAGACATAATTGGCATTGACATGTTAACTGTCAGTGCTATATTTTGAGTGACACCACCGTATTATGTCTCAATCTGTGATCAGTGTTGGTGCTATCTACTTTTGTACTTCGTGTGTGTCTGTCGGAAATGTCCAGTTTCAACTCTTTTATTTTGAAACATTTCAGAAACCAACACGTGCTGGAGATGTCAAAACGAAACAGGTATTATATATTTATATTTATAGGATTTCAGTAGAATATTACTAGGTTGATGTGATATTCTGTTGATCATAGTGGGATATGATTCACCATTGTTTCGCTCCCCATTTGTCTTTTGTGTTTGATTTCCTCATTCTGTATTACGGTTGAGTGTTTCCATGAATTGGTACGGGGTTCCGAGATAGAAATTTCCCACCATTCCATAGCTACTGAAAATAAATGAATGTATATGAGGCCCAATATCTTAGACAGCCGAATATGTGTAGGGTAGCATAAATAACATAACCAGCTCTCACTTGCCCTTGAAAGCTGGGTTGTACTGTCATAGTACATTGATGTCTTCCACCCAGGTTATATAATGACCAGACAACAGGAACATCTCCCTCCCTACTTCATGGTTTCAGATAGGGGTGGGTATAATCTGTGGAATGTTCCAACAGGAATCTGCTCCAAAAACTTTCGTAAAGTACAAGGTTGCCAACAAACAACACATACAAGTAGCATGATCAATTCACCTTGCTAACTAGCTGCCGAATAGGCATCAACTCACCACGTAGATTATTCTTAATGTTTGTCCATCGGATACCAGAGTGAGGACAGACATTGTTCGGAATAAACGTGGTGAGTTAAAAACTTTATGAAATAGCCCATTCCCTACCCGGCATTCTTTCTGCCGCTATACAACCTTGTTATTTACGAAGTGTTTAGAACAGATTCCTGTTGGAACGTTTTCACAAATTATACCCACTAACACGCTCTCGTAGCACACCAACCCTCTCTCTCTGTGGGTGCTCTGAAGTGGCTTCCCCACCCTGTCTCCTTTCCTCCATCTGCAATGACTGCACAGGTAAAAGCAAATACTTGGTTGGTGTGGACCGTATCTCTTTTACCTAGTAGGTGTTGTCAGAACCGTGAAGGAGAGGAGACAAAGTAGGTGAGGGAGGAGAGGAGACAAGGAGTGGAAGCCACTCTAGACTATTGAGATACAGCCTGTTTGATTCTCTGCTAGTGGGCTGTCTGTCCACTGTTCTATGTTGACTAATCCAAGGTGGAGGGCTGGTTTGGGTGAGGACCCATTTGCACCATGACATAATGGTCAAAGGTACCACTAGTAGGGGTGATGGAAAACTCCAGGCATTCCATGCTTTTCTTAACTCTAGTTCTGAGCATTTGAGATTTACTATGCAATCTGACACTCGTCAAATCAGTTTCCTTGATCTTCTGATTTTGTGTGAGGATAATGTTCTATACACTGATCTTTACAGGAAACATACCGATCGTAACAGTTTGTTGAGTGCTGATAGCTGTCACCCGCTTCCCTTGAAAAACAGTTTGCCCTGCAGCCAATTCTGTCAAATCAAAAGAATTAGCACAAAACAATCTGATTTCGACAGAAATATGGCTGAGATGCAAAACAAATTCAAGGAGAGGGGGTACAAAAATGGTCAGATTAATACTGCCAATGAGAAAATCCAAAATAAATTTCTCTTTCAAGGACCTTCTTGCAAAAAGTAGCATTCTTGCGTTCTTACTACCCGCTATTCAAAGTGCTCTGAACAAATTAAGGGAATCGTTCAAACATTGGCACATTCTAAGATCTGATGACAGTATCGGTAATGTGTTTTTTTGGAACCCTCCCTTGGTCGTATTCTGACGGGGCAGAAATCTCAGAGATCAATTCGAACACCTCCGAACAGGGAAACAAATCCCAATCAAAAGTGTTATCACTAAGGCAGTTATTTATCTTAGAACTTGTCCTTCTGGTAAAAGAATTGTGGGTGAAACAAAGCGCAAATAAAATGTATGAATCTCGGAGCACCATTAGTTGCAAAAACTCAACGGACCCAGTTGCGGCCCACTTTTTGGAAGCGAACCACTGGATTTCGTCCCTACGTTATATCAGCATCAAACACGTCACCCTCCCTAGGGGAGAGGGGGTGACCTCGACAATTTATTGTTAAAACGAGAGGCTGCCTGGATCTTTTAATTTAAACGTAGACTTTGATCTGAAGCCATTCTTGTGATTTCGCTATTCATTGTAAATGTTTGTAGGACTATGTAGCCAAATTGTATCTATGATCGAATGCTATCCAGTTATGCGTTTTATATATTCTATTTATATCGGTAAATTAACCAATGATATCAAGCCACACCCGGCCATGATTACAGACACCTGTGTGTGTCCTTTGACACTATATAAACTAGTGACTCGCAGTGTTTGTCATTATACCCTGATGAAGACAGCTTGTCTGTCCAAACGTTGGTTATTAAATGATTGTATCTGAGCTCCTAGAGTGTGCATAGTCCTTTATTTTTTCATGAGGACCTATTTGCACCTGGGCATATGGTTAAAGGGACAACTAGTACTGCACCTCTGATTTGGCCCTGTAGGCCACTGTTCTCTGTCCAAGAAGACCTCAACACTTTCCCATCTCCTCCTCAACATTATCATCTAGTGGAGAATTTAACAGTTATTCTGTTACATATAGCCTGATACAAGACCATGATAGTCAAATTGAGCACTTCTTAAAGAGTCAACAGATATCTACTATGCTAGTGCGGAATAGTTGATATCTTGCCGTCTCGTTTGGAAGTCATAATGTTTGAGGGTGTTGGTAGGTGTCCTCTTTGATAAGTCTATTACTGTAGCTACTGCACAATGAAAACATCAACTATGGGAATGTCTTGAAGGGATTCCCCATACATACAGGTTTACAATGCAATCAAATCATGTTGGGTTAATGTTGTACTTGTTATCAGTATTGACATGCTGGCGTTGTCTGCATTTCCTGGTAATTGGGAACCTCTGTATTTATGGGCACTTTGCTTATGTTTATAATGCATAATGTTTGTGTTCTGTCAAAACCCGGCAAACTCCAAGCCTGAAAAGTATGGGGAGACGGTCTCTATCTGAGCATTGGGTAATGATGACACATTGATATACAGTGAAAGTATTCAGACCCCTTCCCTTCACATTTTGTTACGTTACAGCCTTATTCTAAAATTGATTAAATTAAAAATTTCAATCTACACGCAATACCCCATAATGGCAAAGTGAAAACTGTTTTTTAGAAGTCTTTGCAAATGTAAAACAAAAACAGAAGTACCCTATTTACATAAGTATTCAGACCCTTTGCTATGAGACTCGAAATTGAGCTCAGGTGCATCCTGTTTCCATTTATCATCTTTGAGATGTTTCTACAACTTGGAGCCCACCTGTGGTAAAATAATTTGATTGGACATGATTTGGAAAAGCACACCTGTCTATATAAGGTCCCACAGTTGACATTGCATGTCAGAGCAAAAACCAAGCCATGAGGTCGAAGGAATTGTCCATAGAGCTCTGAGATATGATTGTGTCGAGGCACAGATCTGGCAAAGGGTACCAAAAAATGTCTGCAGCATTGAAGGTCCCCAAGAACACTGTGGCCTCTATCATTCTTAAATTGAAGAAGTTTGGAACCACTAAGACTCTTCCTTGAGCTGGCCGCCCGGGGGAAGAACAAGATTCTCTGGTCTGATGAAACCAAGATTGAACTCTTTGGCCTGAATGCCAAGCATCACATCTGGAGGAAACCTGGCACCATCCCTATGGTGAAGCATGGTGGTGGCAGCATTATGCTGTGGGGATGTTTTTCAGTGGCAGGGACTGGGAGACTAGTCAGGATTGAGGGAAAGATGAACGGAGAAAGTACAGAGAGATCCTTGAGGAAAACCTGCTCCAGAGCTGTCAGGACCTCAGACTAGGGGGAAGGTTCACCTTCCAACAGGACAACGACCCTAAGCACACAGCCAAGACAACACTGGAGTGGCTTCGGGACAAGTCTCTGAATGTCCTTGAGTGGCCCAGCCAGAGCCCAGACTTTAACCCGAACTAACTTCTACGGAGAGACCAGAAAATAGCTGTGCAGCGATGCTCCCCATCCAACTTGACAGAGCTTGAGAGGATCTGCAAAGATGAATGGGAGAAACTCCCCAAATACAGGTGTGCCAAGCTTGTAGCATCATACCCAAGAAGACTCGGCTGTAATCGCTGCCAAAGATGCTTCAACAAAGTACTGAGTAAAGGGTCTGAAAACTTATGTAAATGTGTTTTTGTTGATATAAACTTTTTAATACATTTGCAAAAATGTCTAAACTGTTTTTGCTTTGTCATTATGGGGTATTGTTTGTCGATTGATGAGGAAAATAAACAATTTAATACATTTTAGAATAAGGCTGTAATGTAACAAAATATGGAAAAAGTCAACTGGTCTGAATACTTTCTGAATGATCTGTGGCTATAATAATTATTTTCCAGTCTCCTGAAACATCACTGGTACTTTAATGTACTAAAATTCAACTTAATTTACACTGAAAGTCAACTCTCAGCGACTTCTGGTTACATGACTTAGTGGAGTTTGTGGCTTACTAGTTTTTATTGAAAGGGTTCTCAATAGCTAGGTTTCCATCCAGTTAGTGAGAGATTTTCATGCAAATATTCTGAAATCCACATAAAGATAATATGAATTTTCCCACTAGTGGTGTTTCCACCAAACATGTTGCAGATAAAAATCAGTGTGTGATGACAGTGCACACACAAATGTCGTTTTTCACTTAAGTTTTCATATACTGAATAAATGTTTATGTTTACAACACTTTTTAAATTCTACCAATAGTTTTGTCACAAACTGTTGCGTTAAATAGAAAATGGTCTTGGCACGTGCGCGTAGGCTAGTCTACATACTGAGATTATTATGGATAAGACTGTCAAAAGGAACTCAAGCGTCGATAATAATGTCACCAGAATCAGACCCTCGATATTTATTGGAGCATCAAGATCACCGTGCACTTTCATCACCCTCTGCAGTTCATAAGATATGTAATCTGTAGCCTAATAAACTGCATGGTTTCCCGAGTCGTAGTGGGACGACCACACACCATATCATCGCGTGATTCCAAGCTTACTTTGATATGATGGTCTTTTATATCAATGTTTGTGCATTAAGGCGTTTCCACTGCCATTTCTTGCATAACAAATTTTACCAACACAAAATGATCCCACTGTGTCAAACGAACAAATTATCTGTCGGCATTTATAAAATTATACCGAAACTTCCTGTTTCCGTCCCATCTCTCATGATTTAAAAAATACTCAGGATTTTTAAAAAGTTTATACATATGAAAACTGTTGATGGAAACATGGTTATTGGTCTCACTTTATGATACAGTCCAGAAAACTGTTTCATATTGTGAAATATACTTACATCCTATTCAGTTCCAGCCCCATAGAATCAGAACTATATGTCCCATTCACCAATGTACCATTACCTGCTCTCCATTGTTCCCTAACCAGCATATGTTGTGTACAAACTGTTTCCTCCTGTGTCTCTCTGCCAGGTAAGCGTAAAGCCCTGAAGCTGAACTTCGCCAACCCTCCAGTGAAGCCAGCTACCAGGTTGCCCCTCAACCCCTCACCTTCAACTGCCCCCTCCTTCCAGAACCCACACATGTAAGTGCTGTGGAGAGCGGGTCAGAAATGCACACTTAGAGACCTGATAGTCCTTAGCTTTCGGTTTGGTTTTATTGTTGTAGAGAAACATCTTCACACGGTCTGTAGGGTACTGTCTGTGTGAAGGAATAGTGTTTAAGACAGCTCTGAGAATACAGGTACAGGATTAGTCTGCATCTTCAGTCTCTTCTTCAGTGTGGTCTGCTCTGCTATTGAGGAGGAAACCAAGACGTTATGATTGTAAAGGAATGAGGTGGGTTAGAAATCACTTCCTTGTGTATGTATGATGCTCCCTTCTGCCCCTAAACACTCTCTTCTTCATTCTCTCTCTGTTTCCTCTTTTTTCCTCTCTATTCCTCTTTTCCACCTCCTCCCTCTCACCCTGTCTACGTCATTCCCCACATCTATTTCCCCTCTCTTTCTCCTCTCCATCTTCTTCCCTCCTCTTCCTCCCCTCCCTTCCCTACAGAGAGCGTATGAGGACACACAGTATCGAGTCGTCGGGGAAGCTGAAGATTTCTACGGAGAATGCCTGTGACTTCACAGCCGAGGACCTGAGGGACCTGGGGGAGATTGGCCGCGGGGCCTATGGCTCCGTCAACCAGATGCAGCACAAACCCAGCGGACAAATCATGGCTGTCAAGGTGACCACACCAGCTGCTCTCATCCTCGCTGACTGAGACGTTCCCGAGTTGAATACTAACGTCGATATGCTGTAGTCTGCGCACCTCGTAAATCTAAGATTGATCCTAGTTAAGAGGGCGGGTGTTAAGGAGCGCGGTTTGGCGGGTCATGTTTCGAGGGCGCGTGACTCGACTTTCGCCTCTGCCAATCCCGTTGGGGAGTTGCTGTGATGAGGCAAGATTGTATTGGATCACAATTGGATATCACGAAAATGGGGAGAAGAATGTGCGCATCTCAAGGATGGTGCATAATAAGTATGAGACCTGGTAATACAACAGTGTTTTAAATGGTCTTCATCAGTTGACGCGCTATAAACTGATCTCTAAGCTGTTAATAGTTTCCTCTATTTCTGCTGAACACCTGTTGTTGTCGTCTCCGTCCCCCCTCAGAGGATCCGCTCCACGGTGGATGAGAAGGAACAGAAGCAGCTGCTGATGGATCTAGACGTGGTGATGAGGAGTAGTGACTGTCTCTACATCGTCCAGTTCTACGGAGCTCTCTTCAGAGAGGTGAGACTGTCAAATCACATTTTATTTGTCACATGCTTTGTAAACAACAGGTGTGGACTAACAGTAATGCTTACTGACGGGCCCTTCCCAACAATGCAGCGAGAAAAATTAGGAATAATAAGACAAGGAATAAATACACAATGAGTAACAATAACTTGGCTATATACATGGGTTATAAGTAGCGAGTCGATGGGCAGGGGTACGAGGTAATTGAGGTAGATAAGTACATATAGGTAGGGATAAAGTGACGAGACAGGATAGATAATAAGCAGCAGCGTATGTGATGAGTCCAAAGAGTTAGTGCAACAGGGGTTCAGTGCAGACAGTCTGGGTAGATATTTGAAGCTGTTCCTGGTCATATTGGTTCCAGACTTGGTGCATCGCTCCCGGTTGCCGTGCGGTAGCAGAGAGAACAGTCTGTGACTTGGGTGGCTGGAGTCTGACAATTGTTAGTGCCTTCCTCTGACACGTCTGGTATAGAGCTCCTTGATGGCGGGGAGCTCGGCCCAGTACGCACTACCCTCTGTAGCACCTTGTGGTCGGATACCGAACAGTTGCCCTACCAAGTGGTGATGCAGCCAGTCAAGATGCTCTCGACGGTGCAGCTGTAGAACTTTGAGGATTTGAGGGCCCATGCCAAATCTTTTTTTTTAGCTTCATGGGGCATTGTTGTGTCTTGTTCACGACTGTGTTGGTGTGTGTGGACCATGTTAATTCCTTAGTGATGTGGAGATCGATTAACTTGAAGCTCTCGACCTGCTCCACTACAGCCCCATCAATGTGAATGGGGGCGTGCTCTGCCCTCCATTTCCTTTAGTCCACGATCAGCTCCTTTGTCTTGCTGACGTTGAGGGACAACAAGGTTGTTGTCCTGGCACCACACTGCCAGGTCTCTGACCTCCTCCCTGTAGGTAGTCTCATCGTCGTCGGTGATCAGGCCTACCGCTGTTGTGTCGTCAGCAAACTTAATGATGGTGTTGGAGTCGTGCCTGGCCATGCAGTCATGTGTGAACAGGGAGTACAGGAGGGGACTAAGCACGCACCCCTGAGGGGCCCCCGTGTTGATGATCAGCGTGGCAGATGTGTTGTTACCTACCCTTACCACCTAGGGGCGGCCCGTCAGGAAGTCCAGGATCCAGTTGCAGAGGGAGGTGTTCAGTCCCAAGCTTGGAGGGCACTATGGTGTTGAACGCTGAGCTGTAGTCAATGAACAACATTCTCATGTGTTCCTCTCATCCAGGTGGGAGAGGGCAGTGTGGAGTGTAAGCGAGACTGTGTCATCTGTTAATATAATATCTACAGTACATATTTCAATACCTACATGACTGTATATTATATATTAGGGATAGTGACTGTTTATATACTGAACAAAAATAAATGCAACATGTAAAGTCCCATGTTTCATGCGTTGAAATAAAAGATCACAGAAATGTCCCATATGCACAAAATAGTCAGATTTTGTGCACAAATTTGTTTACATCCTTGTTAGTGAGTCTTTCTCTTTTGCCAAGATAATCCATCCACCTGACAGGTGTGGCATGTGAAGAAGCTGGTTAAACTGCATGATCATTACACAGGTGCACCTTGTAAAAGGCCACTCTAAAATGTGCAGTTTTGTCACACACAGTGCCACAGATGTCTCAGGTTTTGAGGGCGTGTGCAATTGACATGCTGACTGCAGGAATGTCCACCTGAGCTTTTGGCAGAGAATTGAATGTTAATTTCTTACCATAAGCCACCTCAAGTCTTTTATCAAGAATTTGGTAGTACGTCCAACCAGCGCCACAACCGCAGACCATGTGTAACCACGCTAGCCCAGGACTTCCACATCTGGTTTCTTCACTGAGTAGGATTGCTGTCTGTAATAAATCCCTTTTGTGGCGTAAAACGAATTCTGATTGGCTGGGCCTGGCTTCCCAGTGTGGCTCCGCCCCTGCCGGCTCCACCCCTTCCCAGTCATGTAAAATCCATAGATTAGGGCCTAATGATTTTATTTCAGTTGACTGATTTCCTAATATTAACTGTAACTCAGTAAAATCGTTGCATGTTGCGGTTATACACTAATTGACCAACAGTATGTGGACACTCGTCGAACATCTCATTCCAAAATCATGGGCATTAATATGGAGTTAATATGGAGTATGGAGTTAATATGGAGTATGGAGTTAATATGGAGTTAATATGGAGTATGGAGTTAATATGGAGTCCCCCCTTTGCTGCTATAACAGCCTCCACTCTTCTGGGAAGGCTTTCCACTAAATGTTGGAACATTGCTGCAGGGACTTGCTTCCATTCAGCCACAAGAGCAGTAGTGAGGTCAGGACTCTGTTTAGGCCAGTCGAGTTTTTCCACACCAATCTCGACAAACCATTTCTGTATGGACCTCTTTTTGTGCATGGGCGCATTGTCATGCTGAAACAGGTAAGGGCCTTCCTCAAACTGTTGCCACAGAGTTGGAAGCACAGAATTGCATAGAATGTCATTGTATGCTGTAGCGTTAAGATTTCCCTTCACTGGAACTAAGGGGCCCGAACCATGAAAAACAGCCCCAGACCATTATTCCTCCTCCACCAAATTTTACAGGGCACTATGCATTCGGCAGGTAAGGTTCTCCTGGCATCTGCCAAACCCAGATTCGTCCGTTGGACTGCCAAACGGTGAAGCTTGATTCATCATGCTTGGCGATCTTAGACTTGTGTGCAGCTGCTCGGCCATGGAAACCCATTTCATGAAGCTCCCAACGAACAGTTATTGTGCTGACATTGCTTCCAGAGGCAGTTTGGAACTCGGTAGTGAGTGTTGCAACCAAGGACAGACATGCCTCAGTGGTCCCATTCTGTGAGCTTGTGTGGGCCTACCACTTTGCGGCTGAGCCGTTGTTGCTCCTAGATGTTTCCACTTTACAATAACAGCACTTACAGTTGACCGGGGCAGCTCTAGTAGGGCAGACATTTGACAAACTGACTTGTTGGAAAAGTGGCATCCTATGACGGTGCCACGTTGAAAGTCACTGAGCTCTTCAGTAAGGCCATTCAACAGCCAATGTTTGTCTATCCAGTTTGCATGGCTGTTGTTTGATTTTATACACCTGTCAGCAACGGGTGTGGCTGAAATGGCCTAATCCACTAATTTGAATTGATGTCTACATACTTTTGTGTATACAGTGCATGTTAGTTCTGTATATATCGTCCAGTTATACAGAGTTCTCGTCAGAAAGGTGAGAATAACTAATTAGACAGGTTCAGTTCTGGGGCAGTAGTACTGGATGGTGGCTGGACATATTGTTTTGTTACAATGTGGCACACTTGTGATCAATAATGACATTTCTTTCTTTTTAGGGCGACTGTTGGATATGTATGGAACTAATGTCTACCTCATTCGACAAATTCTACAAATATGTATATTGTTCGTTAGATGACGTCATTCCAGAGGAAATATTAGGCAAAATTACATTAGCAGTGAGTGGTTATTTTTATTTTCTGTGACTATAATCTGTTTATAACATATTTATATGAATGCAGTTGTTGGTCACAGATTGTAATGAAATGTGTTTGTTTCTTTACAGACCGTTAAAGCGCTGAACCACTTAAAAGAAAACTTGAAAATAATTCACAGAGGTAAGTTGTCAGATACATATTTTAGAGTTTGGCCATATTTATGCAAATTCCAGTGTGGTGCATGAAGTTTAAAACGTTGGTATGTTTGTGTGCTTGCAGACATCAAACCTTCCAACATTCTCATGGACCGTAATGGCAACATCAAGCTGTGTGACTTTGGCATCAGTGGTCAGCTGGTGGACTCTATAGCCAAGACCAGAGACGCAGGCTGCAGACCCTACATGGCAGTAAGTCTGTAAATTTTTGCAAAAATCTCACAAATGTCAAGCTAGGATTTGTGTTCCTGAATGGTCCGGTATATCGTATTTAAGTATGATGTTGGTTACGTTTTTTGTTCTTTTCCTGTTCCCCAGCCGGAGAGGATAGACCCCAGTGCTTCCAGACAAGGCTACGATGTCCGGTCAGACGTGTGGAGTTTGGGGATCACCCTGGTAGTTATTTAATTCAGTTAATTCATACATTGATTTGATGGCCTCTAATGGGACTGGAGAAAAACAGGTTTACTATGTTACCAAACAAATGTTATAACCTGGCTGCACTGTTATTAAGGATTACTGTTATTGATAACAATTTGTACACTAAGAAATACACAATCTAACTATTTCTAAACCCTTGTTGGTGGTAGTCAATGAGTAATTACATTTCTCCTTGTCTAATGCCGGTCTGTGTGTCTTCAGTATGAGTTGGCCACCGGCAGATTCCCGTACCCCAAGTGGAATAGCGTGTTTGATCAGCTGACCCAGGTAGTGAAGGGCGAGCCGCCGCAGCTCTGCAACTCTGAGGACAGACAGTTCTCCCCCAAGTTCATCAACTTTGTCAATTTATGGTGAGCATCACCTCTGGTGAAAGCAGTCTACCACTCTCTGCAGTGGACATGCTATTAGACCTTCACCCGATTCGCCATTGGTTTTTGCTGCCCCCTCCTGATAGAATGGTGAAAAGGCAACATAGCTCTTTCTGTTGTCTTGCTAATTGCTTCTTCTCTTGTTCTACAGCCTCACAAAGGATGAGTCAAAACGGCCCAAGTACAAGGAGCTCCTGGTAAGTTTGTGTCTTTCTATGTTGGGACTTGATGTTGTTTGTGGATTTCACTGTGTATTGACTGCTATGCGGGCATCATGCAGGACATAGTTTCTATGTGGCTGAGGTAATGTTTGTCTCCTCCAGAAACACCCGTTCATCCTGATGTACGAGGAGAGGTTTGTGGACGTGGCCAGCTACGTGTGTCGCATCCTGGACCAGATCCCTGCCTCCCCCATCTCCCCTATGTATGTGGACTGAGGGGGGGGGGGGAATACACCGCGACACACAACGCATGACATCCCGTGCCCTCAGTTACTATAGTAACAAGGTGTTTGTTTCCATGTTCCAAACCAATCGCCCTGTGCAATACGATAATACACACGTACTTGTCACCACCCTGTTCAATGTCAATAAAAACATCTACATTATCCTCCCGTCTTCAGACAGCTAAACTTGAAGACAATCAATTGGCTCAACGTATATACACAACGTTAATCTTTTTTATGTGCTAGGAAAAAACGGTTTAGAGTCCATATACGGTGTATACTTGAAAATCGATGTTACCAAATAAACATGTTGGAAAGTGCCGCTCATGACGTTATGAAAAGAGTCATCTATTTGGATTTTACATTGTGGACTGTATTGTATGTATGCGTTTGTGTGCTCACCTCTACGTTGTCAGAAAACAATGTACAGATGTAATGCAGACAGACTTGTCTGAGCGAGACACTCGAATCTCTCAGTATGCTGTGGGCACCTTAACTCATTGTAAATGAATGGGTCTGATGCAAAAGTTATCGTTCCCTGAAAACACAGATCGATGGTGTAAAACGTGGCTTTATTTTCTTAATATGCAATTTTACAGTATGACTCCAAATGTTGTTCTCTGCTAACTGTACAGTCGGATTGTAAATCTATATGTATGTGTACATCTCAAAACAGTCTGCTATTCTACACCGGTTCTGTTCAGCAGTTAGGACATGTTACCACGGACGCACTCGACAATGTCTTCTCAAGCAGTTAAGAGTACACAGTTCTCCACCTGCCACGCGTCGCAAAGTGGATGAGGTTACAGCCAGTCGGCTGGCTATTAAACCCCTCACTTTGCAAGACGTCACAAGTTGAACACGTCAGATATACGTTTCATTGCTTGAGCAGGCCAGTGCTACATCTGTCTTATGTAAAAGGAGTGTCTAACCACCACAACAGTCATGTTATACTATAGCACTGTTCAGCTGCCCAACCTTCCTGATCACACACAGTATCATAGATAAAATCGGCTTGTGGCTCGGGCCGTTCGCCATGATACGAGGCTCGCACTGATGGAAGGTTCTGTTTCCCTTGTCAACCCTTAGGCAACATGTAGGGCGCATCTCAATAGTGTACAGTGAAGTCCTCTTTTCCACTGATGTGAAAGACCTAGATCGGTGACATTGAATAGATGTTATTGATAGGCTTTCACCTATCCTGTGTAGTCTGATCAGTGCAGATTGTTGGTTATTTGGGTCTCGAGTGGCCTAAGGCACTGCATTGCGGTGCTAGAGGTGTCACTACAGACCCTGGTTCGTTCCCAGGCTGTGTCACAACCGGCCGTGATTGGGAGTCTCATAGGGCGGCGCACAATTGGCCCGGCGTCATCCAGATTAGGGCAGGGTTTGGCCGGGGCAGGCCGTCATTGTAAATAAGAATTTGTTCTGAACTGACTTGCCTAGTTAAATAAAGGTTACATAAAAAGATGAATGAGAGGTGAGGACGTCACTCTCTTTCACGCTCTGAAAGCCACGGCGTCACTCTTGTCAGGTCACCCACGTTCAGTGTATAATAATGTAGCAAAGCAAAAGGAACACAGGTCATCATGGAACTCTAGCTTAGTGAACCAAACTGTTGTGGTGTTGAGGGGGCACGGCGGGCGTTCAGCATCGCTATGTTGGTACCTGGGTTGTTTCACTAAGCACAGTCAATGCGTTTGCCAGATAACTTCAAACTTTCAGATGTAACTCCCAGGTTACTATATGTGACATTAAGAACTAGAAAATACACAATTGTTTTTGAATGTTTAGGAAATGTAGCTGGCTAACATTTCATGAAGCTAAGTTGTGCTTCATGAAATGCCCCCTTGGAAATGCCAGGGGTCAGGGACAAGTGTTTAGTACAGAAATGTTGTGTACATATGCGGCTTATTCAGGAGAGGAAATGTACAGAACATTTGGATAGAAATGTACTGCATAGACCTGACCTGATTCCCTGTTGTGTGGCGTATGGAATCGAGTCTTCTATATTCATTGCATTTCTATCTGAATAGTTCTAAACTTTGCACGCCTCTGAAGAAGCCTATGCTCTTATAAGCTGAGATGTGGAACACTTATGGTTACATGGTGAATTGCAATTTATTGGAATGTTCATATTAGATCATAAAATGTTATTAAAGGCAATGAGTATTATATTGTATATTGATCAAGAGTTAAAAAAAACAATAAAGTTCACATTGAGAAAATACATAGCGCTGTATTGTGAGCCTGGGTCGTAGACAAAAGGTACAACACAGAAACAATGATTATTTGTGTTTTAAGTTTATTGCTTTCTCTTCTACAGTAATGCAGTGCTATGGAAACACTGGTTACCATGGTAAAGCTGTTCAGTGGCCAAGCAACAGGGAAGCTTTTTGTCAGATGTGACATTTTGATGTAAAAAGAGAAAAGAAAGTCATCCATCAACATTAGGTGATCAGGATGGAGCACATGACCTGCGTGGCTGTTGGAAATGCCTAATGGCATGGTGACAAACCTCAACTGATCTTGGGTGAAATCCTATAGACAAGGGTGCCACAGTTTAATTAAGAAGTAACAGAGGAAAAAAAATGTAGAGAATAATTATCCCACTTTTTTTGGTCAAAAAATAAATACATCAAATAACAATGATACTGAACCAAATCTGACTGATCGCTAATCCAAGACAAAGTTAGTGTTTTGAACGTTCTTCCGCATTTCGGTGTCATCACAAAATCTCAGAAAATCTCATTGTGGTGGTTAAACCATGTTATTAAAATGACGGAGTGGCTTTCCACTGACCTTTTATTCAGAGCACTAAAGGTCCCGATGCTTCTGGCATTTGCTTATTCTCTACTAGTAGAGAACATGCTACTCTGGCGAATGGTGCTCATTTAATAAAGTTATAATGTCTGCAAGATCCCAACGATAGTAGTCTACATAACAGAACCGAATATAATGACATATTATAACGTTATTGTGAGACAAAAACCCCCACCTATTATTTCTCCCATGTGGCCAAAACAGATGCTGCATGGACGTTTCACCGGTAAAACGTAAAATAATTAGCATTCACGATTGACAGTGCAGAATGTGAAGGGAAAGGGACCACACAAATGTGTGCGTAAAGTAAAGAAACGCGTGCGCGGAATGTGATCCGCACACGATCACTTCGGGACCTTTAGTGCTCAAAATAAAAAGGTCAGTGAAAAATCGGTTCCCACAGCCATAAAATTATACCCATAGTTACGTTTACATATTCTAACATTCCAATTTGTATCTTTACAAGAACAGTCCCATTTGTTTAGCTATAGACCACATCATACATGTATTGCAGATGGGTAGTTATTTTGGTATATTTACATCTCAGTAAACTGTTTTTCATTCCTGATTCATAATCATTGTACAGATCCTACCCCAAACCCCTGCAGCGTAACCGCGGCTTTAGAGCCAAGCTTATAAAAAGGTTACACGTACTTTAAGTAACATATTGAACACTGATTATTCTGGGCTAGATTCACAGTTAGTATTGGTAAGAATGGATATTTACTCCGCATTTGCAGTACTTTTATATCATATTGTTTTTAGAAAATATATTTTGGGAAGAACAATACAAGATCAAAACGCCGGTATATGAGTTCATGTTAATCAATCTAATTTTATCATAAAGGAATGTCAAATATAAATATTATCAATGTATAAATAAAAAATAAATGAAAAAAATAAATAACTAAGAAGTGAGTCTAAGATATAAATGGGTGAATTTACCAAAGGTCAAATACAAAATAATATAGAGATGACATTCAGACAGATTTTCTTTCCATACTTCTGACTTTCTGGCTATGATGGATCCTTGCACTAAAAATGTGATGTAATTTATCAAAGCTGTGTGATAAAGGTGGCGAACCATGCACTGTGCAGTACCATAGTGTTCCACATTCATGTTGTCTTGAATGATTGTGGATGCTTTGTGTGGCCAGAGTAACAGCTACATTGTTTGGTGTGATGGGATATGGACAGAGTGCTGCGTTGGAAATACCAAGAGCGTTTTTGTTGTGAAGTGTTTAAGGCACAATCCAAGTTAAATATTGCTCTCTCGTTCTACAATCTATGCATTTCTGCATCCGAAGACACTTTTATCAAAACTGAGACAAAGGGGTTTTCCACACTAAAGGTACATATTTAGTCTTCATATTATTATATTGTAAATAAATCCACTAGTAATGTGTGAGAAAAAAAAAACATACCAACACTTGCATGGAACTTGAAGTGAAATTCTTTCACTGCAAATACATTCTAGGCTTAAGCAAAGTGTGACAATCTTCTATGCTAATCAAGGTGCAAAATGTGAGATTTTAAATATTTACATAGAAAATATCAAACTACATACTAAAATGACACATTTGATTCTGTGATAGTTTCTAAAGTGTTCTCTCCCACACCACAGACACATATCCAGACCTCAACTTGTCTCCGTCACTAACAATATAATATTTACAAATGTGGCATTCGATGTCATCCAAATCAGTTTGTAATCTCCTTTTGGTTTCCAATAATAAAAACAAAGACTCACTGTTCACAAATAATACATTGATTGTCAAAATATGTATCTTCAAGTCTAAGTGGCATATTACTTACAACTGTACGAAACTACTTGCATATATTCTATAGATTTCTTAAGGCAACGCTGTAATATTTTTTGGGCCATAGTATTCATTTAATGAACATCCTTGATGGATCTTTCCAGAGTCATACTGCTTTTATAGTTGTGCGCATCATTGTCCAAGAAGACAAAGATAATTTCAAACAGCACCTGGTGACTGGTTATTGTGTACCCCCCCAAAAAACGTTTCAATGTTCTATGTTGTTGTATAGCCCTTTGCTGGGCCGCGACTCTGCTTGTGGTTCTTTGG
>QNTS01004103.1:8809-19786 GCA_003317085.1 Hucho hucho | reverse complement strand
ATGCCTGCAGTAAAATCAGATTTAAAAAACAGACAAATACACCTTATGGAACAGCGGGGACTGTGAAGCAACACAAACATAGACACATGCATACACACACACACACACACACACACACACACACACACACACACACACACACACACACACGGATTTTGTGTAGATATGTGGTAGTGGAGTAGGGGCCTGAGGGCACACAGTGTATTGTGAAATCTGTTGTGAATGTGTTGTAATGTTTTTAAATTGTATAACTGCCTTAATTTTGGTGGACCCCAGGAAGAGTAGCTGCTGCCTTGGCAGGAACTTTTATTTTCTTATTTTTTATTTCCCCTTTATTTAACCAGGTAGGCAAGTTGAGAACAAGTTCTCATTTACAACTGCGACCTGGCCAAGACAAAGCAAAGCAGTTCGACACAACAACACAGAGTTACACATGGGATAAACAAATGTACAGTCAAGAACACAATAGAAAAAACAAAATACTAATGGGGATCCATAATAAATACAAATACAAATGAACTGTCTAGGTCTAGTGAGGGCTGGTGATGAGGAGGATTACCTGTCTAGGTCTAGTGAGGGCTGGTGATGAGGAGGAGGAGGGGGTGCTGGCCATGGCTTCAGAAGAGGGACATGCGGATCCCTGGGACTCGTCACTGTGGGGTTGCTCTGGAGACAGACTGTCACTGCTGCTGTCCTCCTCGAACGCATACGAGTCCTCCTGCTTAGGAAACGTCCCATGGTTTACTGGAGAGAGGGGCGAGAGGAGAGAGAGAAAGAAGGGAGGGAGAGAGAAAGAAGGGAGGGAGAGAGAGACAGAGAGGGAGGAGAGGGGGTGATGAGACGTTGATGTGGTTCACGTGGTTCACTACAGAGATAATCACACACAGAGAAACAGAGGACTGAAACCTGACACACGGTAAGATAACGGCAAAGAGGGCTTAGAATTCAAGGATTTTAAAACATGAACAGGTATGTTCATATCTTTAAATATTTCCAGAGGTTAAAACAAAACCCACATTGTAGAGTTGTGTGTTAGTGGAAGATATGGTCTCTGTGTGAATGTACAATATGTTCCTGTCTATGTACTGCTTATGTGCCACAACACTGCTCTGTACAACACAGTCCCTATCCGCTCAATTGTTTAACATCAGTATTCACACACTGCTCTTCTTCACTGTCACCTAGTCCAACACTTAGCCCCAAGGTGCTACTCTGCAGTGGGCAGAGACTGACATGGCTACTTCACAGTGAACACAGCCCTGATTGGCTGAAGTGATAGTGAACAGAGAGCCTTTATTGGTTAACCTGAGAGAGACTGTGCTATCTGGAGGAGCAGAGCCTGAGGTTAGCAATGGGACAGAGCCAGGAGAGGGGAGGAGGGTGGTAATGTGTGTGTGTGTGTCTCGTTTAGTATGAGAACATGTGACCTGCCAAGAGTCAACTCTGGTTTCAATCACACCATCAGCCCCGCTCTGTGTCCTCCACACATGGCCTTGTGCACTCACCTGGGTGTTATATCCTGTTGGTTGGATCTCTATCAAATAGTCAATAAGTCAAATAGTTTGCCATGGTGTACTGTCGATTTAGGGCCAGATAGCACTGCATTTAGCTTTGTGATTGTGTTTCTCAAAAGGTCATGTGGTTTTGTTTTTACTGTTGTAACTTTGTTTATTCTGATTGATTGGATGTTCTGGTCCTGAGGCTTCAGTGTGTTAGTAGAACAGGTTTGTGACCTCAGCCCCAGGACCAGCTGGATGAGGGGACTATTTTCTTTTCTCAGCTCTTGGCATTGCAGGGCTTGGTAATGATATGCGAGGGGGGTCACTATATTTGAGATGTTTCCAAAACTGAATTGCTCTTTTTTTAGTTTTTATTATTTGTGGATATTGGCCTAATTCTGCCCTCCATGCAATCTTACAGAACTCTGTCATGGGGTGTTTGTCCCATTGGGTGAAACCCCACACCTCACTGCCAAGTGCAATCAGTTCAATGACACAATTCGTTTTAGCAAAACTGTAATAACATAGAATGCCCTGCGTGCTTTCTGTCTCAGTTCTCTCTCTCTCTCTCTCTATTTAGGAAGTAGGGTTGCCTACTTTAGTCCCAGTCAGGGACAGAACAAGTTACTACTGGGCTATTATCAAATAAAATATAATTTTATTTGTGTAACGATGAACGCTGAGAGTCGGGATGCAAGTTCAGGGAGTGAAGTGAATTTAATAAATATACGAACAAAACAAGAAACACGAACAGCGCACCGACATGAAACAATAACATTTGGGGAAGGAACCAAAGGGAGTGACATAAATAGAGCAGGTAATCAAGGAGGTGATGGCTTCCAGGTGAGTGTCAATAAGTGCTGGTGCGCTTGTCGATGGTGACAGGTGTGCGTAATAATCAGCAGTCTGGTGACCTAGAGGCCAGAGAGGGAGTATATGTGACAGTACCCCGTCCCTGACGCGCGGCTCCAACAACAGGACGCTGACGACAGGGACGATCCCGAGTGGACCGGCCACCTCTGCCGAAGCGCGGGAACCTGTTGAGCCAGCTGGGGCACGGGAGCCCGGCGACCTACAGCGCCAAAGAAGAAGCAGACGAAACAGCACCCCCTCTCCGACGTGTGGCTCCAGCCACAAGACGCCGACCAGAGGGACATTCACGGGGATCAGGAGCGGACCGGTCACCTCCGTAGAAGCACAGGAACCTGACAAACAAGCAGCCAGAAGCACCGGAGCCTGGCGAGCCAGCTGTGGCATGGGAGCCTGCCGAGCCTACCGAGTCTTGAGAACCTGACGAGCTAGCTGAGGCATCCTCGGTAGACCCGGCAACAGACGCTTGACCCGCCAACCGAGTCTTGACAACCCGATGTACCGGCTGAGGCATGAAAGCCTGAAGAGCCGGCTGAGGCATCCTCTGTTGCTCCGGCAGCGGAACCCAGACCCGATGTCACCTCCAACACAAAAACTGATGCTTCCCTTTGGTGAGGCGTTATTGTGTAACGATGTACGCTGAGAGTTGGGAAGCAAGTTCAGGGAGTGAATACATTTAATAAATAAACTAACAAAACACGAACAGCGAACACCAACATGAAACAGATACAGAAACAATAACGCCTGGGGAAGGAGCCAAATGGAGTGACATATATAGGGCAGGTAATCAAGGAGGTGATGGGAGTCCAGGTGAGTGTCAATAAGCGCTGGTGCGTGTGACGATGGTGACAGGTGTGCGTAATAATCAGCAGTCTGGTGACCTAGAGCCCAGAGAGGGAGTATATGTGACAATTTGTCACATGCGTCGTAAACAACAGGTGCGGACTAACAGTGAAATGCACACTTACAGGCCCTTCCCAGCAACGCAGAGAGAAAGAAAACAGAGAAATAATAGAAAAGTAAAGCACGTAATAATACAAGTTATAATAGGTACACAATGAGTAACGATAACTTGGCTATATGAAATTGTATTTATCACATGCACCGGATATAACCGTGAAAATGCTTACCTACTAGTCCTTAAACCAACAATATAGAGTTTTTAAAAACTAAGTATATACGAGGGGTACCAGTAACAGTCGATATGCAGGGCTACGAGGTAATTGAGGTAGATACTGTATGTGCATATAACTAGGAGTAAAGTCACAGATAGTAAACAGTAGCTGCAGCGAGTCAAAAGAGTTAGTGCAAAAAGGGTCAATGCAGATAGTTAAATAGTTAACCAAATAGCTACACGAACTAGCTACACAAACAAACTATTTAGCAGTCTTATGGCTAGGGTTGCACATTTTTGGGAACATTCAGAGGTGGAAACTTTCCGTGGGAATTAACGGGAATATATGGAAATATGTGCAAATTAATAGTAATACCATTTAAATGTAGATCTTTTTTGCATTGGTTATATTTATCATATCATATGGAGACAGAAACATAAACCTTTTACCTTATCATAAGTAGACATAATTGCAAATGATTAAATCCAACAGAAGAAAAAAAAATAGCAGGAATCAGGAGGAAAGAGGTATGGTCAAATTGGCCAAGTGGAGGGTGAGGGAGAGCTTTTTATGCATCTCTGTGAGTGGAGTAAAGGTGATCTAGAGGTTTTTCGACTCTAGTTGCACAGGTGACATGCGGGTAGAAATGAGGGAAAACGGATTTCAGTTTTCCTGCTTTAAAATCACCAGCCACTAGGATTTTCTTGTTTGTTTATGGCCCTAAACAGCTCAATGAGTGCGGTCTTAGTGCCTGTATCGGTTTGTGGTGAATAGGAAAAATATGGATTGAAATGCTCTTGGTAAATAAATTCAGCAAAAAAGAAACATCCTCTCACTGTCAACTGCGTTTATTTTCTGCAAACTTAACATGTGTAAATATTTGCATGAACATAACAAGATTCAACAACTGAGACATAAACTGAACAAGTTCCACAGACATGTGACTAACAGAAATTGAATAATCAAAACCAAAATTAACAGTCAGTATCTGGTGTGGCCACCAGCTGCATTAAGTACTGCAGTGCATCTCCTCCTCACGGACTGCACCAGATTTGCCAGTTCTTGCTGTGAAATGTGACCCCACTCTTCCATCGGGCTCTTCACTGGCCATGGCAGAACACTGACATTCCTGTCTTGCAGGAAATCACACACAGAACGAGCAGTATGGCTGGTGGCATTGTCATGCTGGAGGGTCATGTCAGGATGAGCCTGCAGGAAGGGTACCACATGAGGGAGGAGGATGTCTTCCCTGTAAAGAACATCGTTGAGATTGCCTGCAATGACAACAAACTCAGTCCAATGATGCTGTGACACACCGCCCCAGACCATGACGGACCCTCCACCTCCAAATCGATCCCGCTCCAGAGTACAGGCCTCGGTGTAACGCTCATTCCTTCGACGACATACGCGAATCCGACCATCACCCCTGGTGAGACAAAACCGCTACTCGTCAGTGAAGAGCACTTTTTGCCAGTCCTGACAGGTCCAGCGACAGTGGGTTTGTGCCCATAGGCGACGTTGTTGCCGGTGATGTCTGGTGAGGACCTGCCTTACAACAGGCCTACAAGCCCTCAGTCCAGCCTCTCTCAGCCTCTTGAGGACAGTCTGACCACTGATGGAGGAATTGTGCGTTCCTGGTTTAACTCGGGAAGTTGTTGTTGCCATCCTGTACCTGTCCCGCAGGTGTGATGTTCGGATGTACCGATCCTGTGCAGGTGTTGTTACACGTGGTCTGCCACTGCGAGGACATTCAGCTGTCCGTCTTGTCTCCCTGTAGAGCTGTCTTAGGCGTCTCACAGTACGGACATTGCAATTTATTGTCCTGGCTACATCTGCAGTCATCAAGCCTCCTTGCAGCATGCCTAAGGCACGTTCACGCAGATGAGCAGGGACACTAGGCATCTTTCTTTTGGTGTTTTTCAGAGTCAGTAGAAAGGCCTGTTTAGTGTCCTAAGTTTTCATAACTGTGACCTCAATTGCCTACTGTCTGTAAGCTGTTAGGGGCGGTTTCCCGGACACAGATTAAGCCTAATACTGGACTAAATTGCAAGATCAATGGAAAATCTCCATTGAAAGCACTTTTTAGTCCAGGATTAGGCTTAATCTGTGTCCGGGAAACCACCCCTTAGTGTCTTAACGACCATTCCACAGGTGCATGTTCATTAATAGTTTATGGTTCATTGAACAAGCATGGGAAAGTGTTTAAACCCTTTACAATGAAGATCTGTGAAGATATTTGGATTTTTACTAATTATCTTTGAAAGACAGGATCCTGAAAAAGGGACGCTTCTTTTTTTGCTGAGTTTAGTATGATCTACAGCTTATCATGAGGTATTCTAACTCAGTAACTATTAGTATTGCTGTGTATGTTATTGTATTGATGTTACATTCTCTCTATCAGCAGACCTCAACTGTTTTGAAGTCTCAGAGATCTAATATTTTCAAAGATGATAAACAAAATGGAAGAGGTCCTTGGCACATTACCGGACAGCTGAACAACATCCTTCTTCAATCAGATACCTTCATAGGTGACTCACTGGAGCCATGTACATCAGACAGAGTCAACACAGAGATGCGGGGAGGGACACCCACCCACCCACAGACAAACACAAACACAAACACACCCTTCTCCTCTGGACCCAAATACAGCTGCTGCTTGTCTCTATAAAGCATGTCCCTGTTCATAGGGAGGTAGAGTAAACCTCAGTGCTCCAGCTCTTTGTTGACCACAATATGTTTACTGAAGAGACAGAGGAGGAGAACATAAAACCAGCGTATACAGAAACCATGGCTGGACACCTACAAAGAGGAGGACTAACATACTTGGATGTAAGAGAAACTTTTGAATATGTCCCAATCGCATACTTTGGGATAAGGGACCCTTCATTGTTTGCTGAAGTTTTTTCTCTCTCCAGCTAGTATACAAAATAGTATGCTTTAATAGTGTTGCTATGGTTACCACATAACTTCTATGGGGAAGCTATGACGTTGCAAACTCTACTACCAACACTGCATATTATTCAATACATGCTCGTGGTTACTTGTGATTCGCACTAAACTTAAAAGGTTGAGTACTTTTAGTATTTCACTGCAGCTGTATAGCCAAATTCAAAGCAATGTCACGTTTATCTGTGAAAAATCACACACAGGTTCATGTGAGTCATACACCTCAAGATGGAGGCAGATAGGTGTTACTCAGTGATACATGTCGTGGCGGCTGCCTGTCTGAAGGCAGCAGTCAAGTGGAATGATATTCTTGTGCACCAGCTCCATGGGGCCAGGTCTCAGGGCCAGTTTGTCATTGAGGTCATCTGCCAGACAGGCTCTCTTCAGCCTCAGCTGAGCCTTCACGGAAGAAACGTCCCCTGCCCGGTCAACATGTGCCCAACAAGCAAAACAAACTATTAACTCCCTGGACTGTTACATCCCTGGACTATTAACGCCTTGTACTATTAACTCCCTGGACTATTAACTCCCTGGACTATTAACTCCCTGGACTATTAACTCCCTGGACTGTTACCTCCCTGGACTGTTACCTCCCTGGACTATTAACTCCCTGGACTGTTACCTCCCTGGACTGTTACCTCCCTGAACTATTAACTCCCTGGACTATTAACTCCCTGGACTATTAACTATTTTGTATAGGAGTTGATTCAGGCCAGTTGGGCTCGCTCCTCATCTGAATCTCCAGTGGCGATGCATCCACTGATGACGTATAAGTAGTGACGTTACATTTGATACCGGAGCTACGAGGCATTTATCGAAATCGCTAACTTCGAAGCAGTGTGCCGATGCGTGTCTCACTTTATCAGAAATACGTCATCAATGACGTCCGAAGCTTCGATTGATCACATGCTTTTTTAAACCGTGTGTTGCAAAATCGCACTGACTTCGCTGTGGTTCCAGTGCATTCTTGGATTCCAAGCTGCTTTCAAAACACCGACCCCTACTGGACACCATGTCATAATCACACGCTGCTATTTATTGCTGACCAGCAGATGCCACTAATGTGCATTGTGAACAGCTAATGAAGCTCTGAGTAATTAACTGTTTTTTTTGGCACAATTTGGTGAAAGCGCTGAAGCCTTCAGAAAGCCTTGGTTTCCTATCACTATTTGTAAGCTTCCTGGTTAAAGCCCGTTCCAAGCAGTGATAGTGATAATTAAAATGTAGGGGAGGCGACTCATCCGAATATTTTGGTGTGTGGTTTTCTCACAGCTCTTTTTGTGCAACTGTGAGTTAGAGAATCATTCCAGTTTATCTAATATTTTGTGTTATGCAATAATATGTTATATATGACGATGGCCAGTGTCTTGTGAAAGACTCATGTATGGCCTCGTGTCGATTGAGAACGGTTGACGAAATCAGTCAGTGGTTCTCAATTCTCTTCTCAGGGACCCCAAGCTGTTCCAGAGGTAGCTCACTAGATTCAACTTGTCAATGAACAATAATAACACCTATGGAAGTTTAACAATATAACATGACCAGAATAAAAAAAACTTGTAAAGTGCTTCAAAAGCATCTACAAAGAATCTTTCAGATAAGGTTCTTTATGGAACCATTCTCCATAAAGGTTCTATAAAAACAAAAAAGGAGTTCTATATAGCCCCAAAAAGGGTTGAAACCATAGCAGAACCCTTTTTGGTGCTATGAATAACTCTTTGTAATGGTTCTTTGTAGAACCTTTGGGAAGGGTTCTTTATAGCACCATACAAGTTCCATTTAGAACTTTACGAGCAAAGTTCTTTATATAACTTTCAAAAAAGGGTTCCACCCTTATATGGTACTATTTAGAACCATTCTTTTTTGTAGTGAAGGCAGATAGACTCCCTCCACTAATTAAAAGGGGGACTGTGACATGGGTAAGACTGCCTTACGCACGCACGCACACGCACACACACAAAATACAATACAAATAATCCTGGATTAGGTTAGCTCAATATCCATGCTTCTCTTAGGATGGGTTACTTGCTGGTGTGCTGCTGCCTGAGCTATCTTGATTAATCCACGAGAGAATTAGTGAGAGAATATATTTGGTAAAATCTTTGACCCTTTACACTCCTACCTGTATGAAAATGGCATATTTGGGCACTGATAAACGCCTAAACTGGAACGGAGTGGCTGTACAGTAACATGATGTACATGAAGTCAGAGTTATGGCTCTGCGAATCACTGCGCTGTCTGGGTTTTGACTGACAGCCGTTCTGAACTTGAGCACCTCGCGCCACAAGAAGTTGCCCCCATCCCTCCCGCTAATTGGGCAAATTTTGCAATTGTTTTGTAGTCTGAAATGCTGTAAATTAAGACGATTCTATGTATTTTGAAAGATGAGACGTTGAGGATTATAATAAATACTGCTTTGATGTCATACAAGCAAGCTAAAACACCCGTGAGCATCATGTACTATAGGCCCTATAGTACATTGTGGGCACAGTTTGTCACTGTTATAGTGTAACTAATTTATTGTTTAATGTTGTGTTGTGTAGTGGCTTTGCTGGCATGCATCCCCAAATTGTTGTTTTTGTTTGCCCCACCAAGATTTACATGCTAAAATCGCCACTGTCTATGTGCATCAAAATTCTGATCGGTTTCCCTGAATTGCATTGTGAAAGCCTAAGACCGTAACATCGTATTTTCTAACTAAACAAGTCACGTTGTCAAATAGAACAGGCTTTCAAATGACGCCCACCTGACCCAGATTGCTCGTTTTTGGATTGCATAAACAACAACAGTAATTGTGTGAGGGCGGGGATGCAGGGTTGTGTTCCAAACAAAACAGCTACAAGTGTGCTTGCTGTAGTTGTTCCAAGGCAAAGCTAGGAGAGCTCAAAAAAACACCTTATAGTCGAAGACTCTTCTTTGAATCATAAAAGAGGGGCTGGATAAAATGAGGAAGACACATTTCGGTTGAATGCATTCACCCATGACTGCGTGGCCATGCACGCCTCCAACTCGATCATGAAGTTTGCAGACGACACAACAGTAGTAGGCTTGATCACCAACAACGACGAGACAGCCTACAGGGAGGAGGTGAGGGCACTCGGAGTGTGGTGTCAGGAACCTCTCACTCAACGTCAAAAAAACTAAGGAGATGATTGTGGACTTCAGGAAACAGCAAAGGGAGCACCCTCGATCCACATCGACGGGACAGCAGTGGAGCAGTTCCTCGGCGTACACATCACGGACAAAATGAAATGGTTCACCAACACTGACAGTGTGGTGAAGAAGACGCATCAGCGCCTCTTCAACCTCAGGAGGCTGAATAAATTTTGCTTGTCACCTAAAACCCTCACAAACTTTTACAGATGCACAATTGAGAGCATCCTGTCGGGCACCTGGTACGGCAACTGCACCACCCACAACCGCAGGGCTCTTCAGAGGGTGGTGCGTTCTGCACAACGCATCACCGGGGGCAAACTACCTGCCCTCCAGGACACCTACAGCACCCGATGTCAAAGGAAGGCCAAAAAGATAATCAAGGGAGTGAAAAATAGCTTCTATCTCAAGGCCATCAGACTGTTAAACAGCAAACACTAACACAGGGAGGCTGCTGCCTACATACAGGCTTGAAATCATTGGCCAAACTAACAATGGATCACTAGTCACTTTATTAATGCCACTTTAATAATGATGTTTACCTATCTTGCATTACTCATCCCATATGTACACTACCGTTCAAAAGTTTGGGGTCACTTAGAAATGTCCTTGTTTTTGAAAGAAAAGCCAATTTTTTGTCCATTAAAATAACATCAAATTGATCAGAAATACAGTGTAGACATTGTTAATGTTGTAAATGACTATTGTAGCTGGAAATGGCAGAGACTGCTTTGCTAGCACAGACGAATATGTTCCGGGGTTAATCCGATGGCATTGAGGTGTATACCACATCAGTCACCGGCTTCATCAATAAGTGCATCGATGACGTTGTCCCCACAGTGACTGTGCGTACATACCCCAACCAGAAGCCGTGGATTACTGGCAACATCCGCACTGAGCTAAAGGGTAGAGCTGCCGCTTTCAAGTAGTGGGACTCTAACCCGGACACTTATAAGAAATCCTGCTATGCCCTCAGACAAACCATCAAACAGGCAAAGCGTAAATACATTACGGACAACAAAGGGAAGCCTTAATAAAACCGTACAGAATGGCAAATAACAGAGCTCATTGTCTCTCTGTCACACTGTCAGAGGTTTGACTTTGCCTGTGCGTGTAACCAGTGGTAAGTGTGCGGAGGACCAGAATCCAGAGGCCCGGCATGGCCTATCAGTCAGTTTCTGGGAGTCTGCCGGAGATAAAGCAAGCAGCAAGGGCAAACGTGATTGGTTGACAGGGCAGATACTCTTTTAGAAATGTTTTTCGACGTTTATCTGGTGATAGTAGGCGAGAGGTCGGCGGCACACATGAAAAGGGTTTTGGCATCTATTAACTCTCTCTCTCACACACACACACACACACACACACACACACACACACACACACACACACACAGTGGC
>QNTS01004102.1:88417-106295 GCA_003317085.1 Hucho hucho | reverse complement strand
ATTTCTCCCCTGTAACTATTCCCCAGGTTGTTGCTGTAAATGAGAATGTGTTCTCAGTCAACTTACATGGAAAAATAAAGTCAAAACCAACAGAAATGTTTTCGAGAGCAGCCAGGTCACCCTTGATACAAGTCAGTATTCGATGTCCACCTATGTCTGAGGACGTCCAGAGATGACGTGGAAACCGGCCAATAGGGGCAACAGCGAGCGCTGTTACCTTCAAGTAGGTTTTGGTTTTGCAAGGGCATAAACATCTGCCTCTGATTCAAAAGGTTGCAAGTTTGAATCCAGCGATAGGAAGTCGTTTTTGAGATGTTTTAAGCCTATCGCAAACCTTAACCCTTACCTCAACCATTCTGAGTCAATGCCTAACCTTAACCCTTACCTCAACCATTCTGAGTCAATGCCTAACCTTAACCTTAAACACTTTGAAATTTGACATTTGCAAAACCATTTGAGAAACATGGATGAAAGTCTAATTCTGAGAGAGAGAGAGAGAGAGAGAGAGAGAGAGAGAGAGTGAGAGAGAGAGAGAGAGAGAGTCTCACATGAGTTCACTAACACTGAACTGAGCTGAGACATTGCTGAGGACACATCTGAACAGAGGAGACATTGAGAGGACACCACTGAAATCATTTTATGGCCACCCAGAAGGGCCAGCCAGTCTTTCATTAGCCTAAATTACATTTTGGAAATCAGCTTTGTGTTCTGAGCCGTGGATGGAAAGGAGTGGAAAGTTCTGGCAGGATTAGTCTTTGAAAAGCTCACTGACTGAAGTGTTTCTTTCCAGGGGTTTCAAATACATTTTCTGTTTAAACCGACAAATTGTTGTTATCCATTTTTCACCATTTGTGGTTCAGCTGCTATTAGCTCCTGAGAGAGAGGACATATTTTCAAAGTATATCTGACAAACACACAATAATACTAATTCCACAAGGTCCATCCACGAATGAACATTAGACCCAATGCTTTCCCATTCAACAAATGATGTTGACAAAAGGCTTCTTTACAGTAACAATGGAAGCTACGACCGTAGACGATAGTACTCTCTGAAGCTGAACGAGAGTAGAGGAGTCAGCTGGAGTATAACACCAGACATTTTCACCTCATGTCATGGAGGAGGTGTCATCGAACTGGCTGGCTTCTTGTGCTGTCTCCTGATGAGGGGGTCAAGTGTACCTAGCAACAAGACAGGAGAAAGGCGTATGGTCGATTGCTTTTATAATGATGAGTTGCCTAGTTGCCTCTGACGCTGCTGAAAGTCTCCAGCGATCATGAGATATCGACAAAATGTTTAGCAGCTTTCGTAGCTCATGACTGGAAAAGAAAATGGCTGCCATAATCCTCTTCAAGACATTTATAATAAACGTGAAGATCATCTTCAATGACAAATGAATCAAGTTGTGCCTAATCCCTACAGCAAATGAAACTTCTGTTCCGCTGATGCACAGTGTCAAAGAGGAGGAGAAATGTGTTGTTGGAGGATTACACGACCGTGACACCACTCTGAAGAGGCTCATTCTCTCCTCTAACAGAACAAGTTCACACATTCTGTATGTCTGTCTGTACCCCCAGGGACTGACTGAACTGTGGTAGAGCTGGAGAGAGNGGGGGGGGGGGGGGGATAGAAAGAGTCAGAGAGGGGAAAGGAGAGAGGGAGTTGTTTATCTGTCTTGGTATCTCAATCCAATAGGACCTGACGTTGATTTATCCAAACTGAGTTGAAGAGGCCGACTCCTCAGGGTTTCCACAGCGACAACAACACAATAACAACAATAACAACGACATCACAAACCAGAGAATAATATTATGACCACAAAATACAATCAATAAGTAAAGCAGTTAATTTCTTGGACAACCTGGTCTCACATTTCAAAACGTTATAGGACGTTTTTAACTGGAGCTTCGAAGTTTGTCTCTTTTCTGTTTTGGACAAACGTTGAAAAAAGCTGTGATTTCGACAAATCATGTTGGAACTTATGTTTTTAAAAAGACATTTAACAAAACAAAATTAAAACGCAGATAACTAAAACTGACAAAAAAAATTATGTTCAATGTGAGTTGAAGCAATGTCCATTCAGTGTCTTTCTTTATGGAAACTGTGGAGTATCTTCACTCCAGAACATTTTCAGCTAGTTGATTATAGGTGTCTATATTGTGTAGTGTCAAGAGTATCGATCCACTAAAACAAACTTTATGGATTCAGGACAACCTTCCACCAAGCAGAGCCAAGCATTGTCACACACACACACACACACACACAGACACACACACACACACACACACACACACACACACACACACACACACACACACAGACACACACACACACACACACACACACACACACACACACAGACACACACACACACACACACACACAGACACACACACACACAGACACACACACACAGACACAAACACACACGCGCGCGTTAGAGAGGGTACATTGTGTCCCCAGTGCATGAAAACCTCTGCTGAAGAAGTCGAGGACAGAAATTACTACACTTAACCAGTAGATGATTACCTACAGCATGTCTTTCATGCAGAGTAGGAAAGTAATAGTCTCCGTCCTAATTGGCACCCTTTTCCCATTATAGTGCACATCTTTATGACCAGAGCCCTATAGGGAATAGGGAATAGGGTGCCATTTTAGAGGCACCCATTGTAAAGTACAAACACTTTTGTTTCAAACATGACGTGATAGAAATCATGATAATAATCATGTTCAATGTTTGTTTGTCTCTGTATGAGAAATCACTCCCCCCAAATCGAAAACATCTATATTATTAATATAGATCGAACACAGGCAGATCGCTCAAGAGTGACTTCAAAATTGGACGTCTTTCCATGTCCTGAGGACGTCACCACTAGAGGCAACAGTGAGCACTATTACCAACAGTAGGCTAGGGTTTTGCTAGGGTGTTGTGGACGGGGATGGCCAATGATTGTAATCCCATGACTCTGGATCAGAGGGTTGCATCCTTACCTTAACCATTCGGAATGAGTCCCTAACCTTAACGTTTTAACCCTATCCAAAACCTTAACCATCTCAACTTGTTGTTTGGAGCAACTTCAAAATTTGACGTTTGGAGAAATGGAAAGATGCTGAGCAGGAGTCAAAACACTTGAAATGTGAGGTTTGGAGCAAATTCTAATTTTGACGTTTAGAGAAATGTGGATGAACGTCATAGTCTGCAGTGAGACTGTAAGAGCTTGTTGATCGAACAATGAGTAGAGAGACATTAGCAGAGAGCGAACGGAAAAAAATGTATAGAGTGAATTATTCTAATTACAGGATGAACAGGGAGGGACAGAGAGATGCAGATGGCAATGATCAAAGGAAAGACATGAATGAATACAATGCAACCTTCATTTGTCCTGCATCAGTTGACCAACATGAAGCCACAGTGGAGGCTTTGAAACAGAGAACAAACAGGAAGAGCCCGATGGGGGGGGGCAAAAAAAAAAAAAAATGTGCCTTGTGTCATCTTTCTCATCTAAGAGGAACAAAGGTGAAGGAACAACAGAGAAGAGACAGAGAGAGAGAGAGAGAGAGAGAGAGAGAGAGAGGGGTGAGGGGGAGAGAGGGAGACAGAGATAAGAGCCCTTTAATTCTGCATTCTGAAGTGATTCCCAAACCTTCCATAACAAAACCATCACATACAGAGAGATGAACCTGGAGAAGAGTCCCCTAAGCAAGCTGGTCCTGGGGCTCTGTTCACAAACACAAACAGACCCCACAGAGCCCCAGGACAGCAACACAATTAGACCCAGCCAATTCATAAGAAAACAAAAAAGATCATTGCTTTACACATTGGATAAGAATTAACAAAACAACTGAGCAAACTAGAATGCTATTTGGCCCTAACAAAGAGTACACAGTGGCAGAATAGCTGACCACTGTGACTGACCCAAAATTAAGGAAAGCTTTGACAATGTTCAGACTCAGTGAGCATAGCCTTGCTATTGAGAAAGGCCGCCGTAGGCAGACCTGGCTCTCAAGAGAAGACAGGTTATGTGCACACTGCCCACAAAATGAGGGGAGTGTCTTTCTCTCTATCTGCCTCTCTCTCTCTCTCCCTCTCTCTCTCTGACCCTGCCTTCCCTCCATCTTTTTTCTTAGTAAGTTAATTAAATCTGGCAGCATTGTTGAGCATATAGAGGGGGAGTCCATTATGTGTCAGCTCATCAGCCAGATAAATGCCACTGGTTGACATTTAATTTTTCTCTCTCTCACACTTTTGCTCCCTCCCACTTCGTTATTTTCTTCCTGCGTCAACCATCTTAGTTCCTAGGAGACCTGCAGCAGAATGGCCCCCTGGGACTTTTGGGTAGATGCTGCCTCTAGGCTCAGGGAGGGAGGAAGGTGGTCACATATTATCCATTATAATGTCCAGATACTACATTGGAACAATGAAAATACATTTCTTCAAAAATGGAAGGCAATCGTTAGGAGGCAAGATCAGGTGGAACAATTCTAGCTAATGAGAGGGTAGATACAAATGATATAAAGTGCTTTTTTTCTTAATAAAGTTTCTGGGATGTCACATGTCCTACTTATAGTACACTCGTAACAACCTAAGCATTACAAAACTTCTATTCAATCAAATAAGCCATTACGACCAAATCCGACACTCACTTATTGACCTCCAGACAAAAACTCCTCGCTTGGTCGAGCAATTAAAGAAAACAACAACAAACTCCACCTGCTCACTTCTCCTCTTCCTTTCTGAGGTGGAAAATGGCCAAACAATATAACAGCTTTCCAATACACAAGCCTGGGGTGGGCCCGGGAGGCCATCTTTGATTTGGGAAACCAGTGAATTCATAGCTGGACCCAAGGGAGGCCATCTTTGATTTGGGTAACTAGTGAATACATAGCTGGAGCCAGGGGAGGCCATCTTTGATTTGGGTAACCAGTGAATTCATAGCTGGACCCAAGGGAGGCCATCTTTGATTTGGGTAACTAGTGAAGACAAGTCCATTGAGAATTGTAGAGGCATCTAGTGGCCGTATTAGAATGGGCTTCCACCGTTTTAATGTAGTCAACTGGGTGGGACTTCCAACTTTCATTGGCTGATTCCTCCTGGGGGCGCGTTCAGGAGGATGCAACTTTTTTGGAATGTTCAGATAGAAATATGCTATGTAGAACTAACATACCTCTCCGACATGTAGAATAAGGAATCACGTCAGCTCTATTCGTGGAATTTCCATATGCAACGTTCGAGAACGTTTGGCAACTGAGCGTTGCCCTGGTGACCCTATTGGAGTTATGTCCAAGCAGGTCATCAGTTGGAATCAGCCAATTGTGAAGAAGAAAATATACTACTTTAAAATGGAGATGTCCTCAATGACGTTGCCCATGCTTTCAGAGACGCTATAATGGCACAGATATAAAGATGAGACCTCTATCGCCATGAGACAAGTCACTGGAGGACATCTTTTATTTGCAGAACTGGTGAAGTCATCTTGGTCCCTCCCGGTGAACATCTTTGATTTGGGTAACTATTGAAGTCATAGCTGGACCCATATATGACCCGTATATGGCTTTAGTAAAAAACACAGTCGATCCGGGTTCAAACCTGATTTCAGCTTGTTGGAGAAAATTCAAAACCTGTAACGTTTTTTAATTAACCTATTTAATTCCATCAGTCACAATAATGACGGTAAAAAAACGTTTTCAGTTATAAGGCTCTAAAGATTTTACTGAATGACGTAGATTTCACTGAATGACGTAGATTTTACTGAATGACGTAGATTTTACTGAATGACGTAGATTTTACTGAATGATGTAGATTTTACTGAATAACGTAGATTTGACTGAATGACGTAGATTTTACTGAATGACGTAGATTTTACTGAATGATGTAGATTTTACTGAATGACGTAGATTTTACTGAATGATGTATCAACGCATTTACAGCTAATATTGAAGTAATAAAGGGTCTCAATGACAGATGTGCAGTGTCACATGTTTAGTGTAAATTGTCACATGACCAGAGCTGTTTACTTCCTGGCTGCACTATCAAAATAAAGAAAGTCGCACAGTACATATATACAGTGATGCCGAAACGTTGGTAAATACCCATTAAACTGTTGGGAGAGTATATATGTAGTGTGCGACTTTCTTTATTTTGATAGTGTATAGTTTATTCGCCGTTAGTCAGCACCTCCACACAAACTTTGTTCTGGGTGTGCGCCAGCTCATGTTATTTTATTTACTTCCTGGTTGCACCATGAGAAGAGGATGGCTGCATCAAAGCTCCCAAGCAAAAGGTTAGTAAAAGCAAAAACCAAGCCATGATGTCGAAGGAATTGTCCGTAGAGCTCCGAGACAGGGTTATGTGGAGGCACAGATCTGGGGAAGGCTACCAAAAAATGTCTGCAGCATCAAAGGTCCCAAATAACTTTTATCCAGGCTGTATCACAACCGGCTGTGAATGGGACTCTGTGAATGTGCACAATTGGCCCAGCATCGTCCAGGTTTGGCCGGTGTAGGCCGTCAATGTAAATAAGAATGAGTTCTTAACTGACTTGCCTAGTTAAATAAAGGTTAAATAAAAATTTAAAGAACACAGTGACCTCCATCATTCTTAAATGGAAGAAGTGTGGAACCACCAAGACTCTTCCTACAGCTGGCCGCCCAGCCAAACTGAGCAATCAGGGGAGAAGGGCCTTGATCAGGGAGGTGACCAAGAACCCGATGAGCACTCTGACAGAGCTCCAGAGTTCCTCTGTAGAGATGGGAGAACATTCCAGAAGGACAACCATCTCTGCAGCACTCCACCAATCAGGCCTTTATGATAGGGTGGCCAGATGGAAGCCACTCCTCAGTAAAAGGCACATGACAGCCCGATTGGAGTTTGTCAAAAGGCACCTAAAGGACTCTCAGACCATAAGAAACTAAATATGTCTGGTCTGATGAAACCAATATTGAACTCTTTGGCCTGAATGCCAAGCGTCATGTCTAGAGGAAATCTGTCACCATCCCTACAGTGAAGCACGGTGGTGGCAGCATCATGCTGTGGGGATGTTTTTCAGTGACAGGGACTGGGCGACTAGTCAGGATCGGGGGAAAGATGAACGGGGCAAAGTACAGAGAGATCCTTGATGAAAAGCTCAGACCGGGGCAAAGGTTCACCTTCCAACAGGGCAACGACCCTAATCACACAGCCAAGACAACGCAAGAGTGGCTTCGGGACAAGTCTCTGAATGTCCTTGAGTGGTCCAGCCAGAGCCCGGACTTGAACCCGATCGGACATCTCTGGGGAGACCTGGAAATAGCTGTACAGCAGCGCTCCCCATCAAACCTGACAGAGCTTGAGAGGATCTGCAGAGAAGAATGAGAGAAACTCCCCGAATACAGGTGTGCCAAGCTTGTAGCGTCATACCCAAGAAGACTCGAGGCTGTAATTGCTGCCAAAGTGACTTCAACAAAGTACTGAGTAAAGGGTCTGAATATTTATGGAAATGTGATATTTCCATCAATTATTGTTTTATAAAAAAATTTAAATAATAAAAAAATGTTTTTGCTTTGTCATTATGGGGTATTGTTTTTGAAATTGATGAGGGGAAAAAAATGATTTAATCCATTTTAGAAAAAGGCTGTAAAGTAACAACATATGTAAAAAGTCAAGGGGTCTGAATACTTTCAGAAGACACTGTGTATACAATCGGGGGGACATTTGTAATGCAAGCCAAAGTTTTTGCGAAGAACCTTAGATAGATTGAATCAGGCTTTTGGCTTGGCATCCCAGCTGTGTGTTAATGTACTGTATTGTGATCCTCTTTACAAGAGAACTAATGGGATGTAAAATACAGTGAATTAAGTTTGAAATGGCGACACATTAACAAAACAATCGTAAGGCTTTCAGGTGCCACACATTCAGGTAACTGCCAAAATAATGGAAACACTTGAGTAAACGAGGGATACAAAGTATCAAAAGCTTTCCACCTGGCTACCTCTACCCCGGTCAACAGCCCTACATCCCCCACAGCAACTTGCCCAAGCCTCCCCGATTTCTCCTTCAGCCAAATCCAGATAGCTGATGTTCTGAAAGAGCTGCAAAATCTGGACCCCTACAAATCAGCCGGGCTAGACAATCTGGACCGTCTCTTTCAATCAGCAGAAATTGTTGCAACCCCTATTACTAGCCTGTTCAACCTCTCATTCATATCGTCTGAGATCGCCAAAGATTGGAAAGCTGCCGCGGTCATCCCCCTTTTCAAAGGGGGAGACACTCTAGACCAAAACTGCTTCAGACATATATCTATCCTACCCTGCCTTTCTAAGGTTTTCGAAAGCCAAGTTAACAAACAGATCACCAACCATTTCGAATCCCACCGTACCTTCTCCGCTATGCAATCTGGTTTCCAAGCTGGTCATGGGTGCACAGGTTATGATAAACGATATCATAACCGCCATCGATAAGAGACAGTAGTGCAGCTGTATTCATCGACCTGGCCAAGGCTTTCGACTGTCAATCACCACATTCTTATCGGCAGACTCATTAGCCTTGGTTTCTCAAATGACTGCCTTGCCTGGTTCACCAACTACTTCTCAGACAGAGTTCAATCTGTCAAATTGGAGGGCCTGTTGTCCAGACCTCTGGCAGTCTCTATGGGGGTGCCACAGAGTTCAATCCTCGGGCCGACTCTTTTCTCTGTATACATCAATGATGATGCTCTTGCTGCAGGTGATTCTCTGATCCAGCTCTACGCAGACGACACTATTCTGTATACTTCTGGCCATTCTTTGGACACTGTGTTAAACATTCAAGTGTTGCATAGCCATCAAAGCTCTGCTTCTTGGCAATATCACAGCATTGTCAGATTTCAAACAGGCTTCACGGCGAAAGCACAACATTTGATTGTTTGAGAATAGCACCTCTAATATTTATGCATTAGCATAAATTCATAAACAAGCGCGGGTCACACAAAACACATATCACAGCTAAAACAAACCCCTTACCTTTCGAAGAACTTCTGCTGAGAGCTTCCCAAGTGTTAAACAAAGACATTCAATGGTTCTTTTGTTAGAAAAAGTCATTTATTATATCCATGAATCTCCGTTTGGTTGGCGCGTTATGATCATAAAATCCACCGTTGAGTCGCCCATTGAACCGTGAAGAGAACACGTTCAAATTATACCTATACATTTTCTACAAACAAATCAAACATCATTTTTAATGTATCCTTAGGTATCCTTTTATGTATATTTACTGTAATACTTCAACCGGACGATAACGTGAACGATAGGAAAGAAAAATAAACTGGGGCGCGCTCACAATCTCGCACGCATCAAACCTTGTTTACAAAAGTCCCTTGACTATTTCCTCTTCCTATCCGTTCTGCTTACTCCTAGAACTCCCAGTCTTTGTATAAAGACTGTTTACATCTAGTGGAAGCCATAGGTACTGCAGTCTCAGTCCTACATAACACTGTATGCAATAGGCACAATGGAGAAGGTCATTACAAAAAAAACTGCAAATCCGGATGGATTTTCCTCGGGTTTTCACCTGCTATATCAGTTCTGTTATACTCACATACATTGTTTTAACACTCTTAGAAACGTCAGAGTGTTTCCTATCCAATAGTACTATTTATGTGCATATCCTATTTTCTGGGCCTGAGTGGCATGCATTTTACTCTGGGCACGCCAGACTCTCCAAAACCGTCACCTATGCTGCCGCTCCCTAAGAAGTTAACTAACCTCCAGACGAGCTTCAATGCCATACAAATCTCCTTCCGTGGCCCCCAACTGCTCTTAAATGCAAGTAAAACCAAATGCATGCTCTTTAACCGATCGCTGCCCTCATGTTCCCTCCCGTCCAGCATCACTACTCTAGACGGTTCTGACTTAGAATATGTGACAACTACAAATACCTAGGTGTCTGGTTAGACTGTAAACTCTCCTTCCAGACTCGCATTAAGCATCTCCAATCTAAAATTAAATCTAGAATCGGCTTCTTATTTCGCAACAAAGCATCCTTCACTCATGCTGTCAAACATACCCTCGTAAAACTGACTATCCTACCGATCCTTGACTTCGGCGATGTCATTTATAAAATAGCCTCCGACACTCTACTCATCAAATTGGATGCAGTCTATCACAGTGCCATCAGTTTTGTCACCAAAGCCCCATATACTACCCACCACTGCGACCTGTAAGCTCTCGTTGGCTGGCCCTCGCTTCCTATTCGTTGTCAAACCCGCTGGCTCCAGGTCATCTATAAGTCTTTGCTAGGTAAAGCCCCGCCATATCTCAGCTCACTGGTCACCATAGCAGCACCCACCCGTAGCACGCGGTCCAGAAGGTATATTTCACTGGTCAATTAGCAATTAACAAGCACCAGAAAGCAGGTGTTTCCATATGGTTCCAGAGTTAATTAAGCAATTAACATCCCAGCAGGCCATTATTTTGACTACCATGTTTATGGATGACAATGCCTCTGTCACTGATGGGTTGCATGAGCATGAAAACGATATAAACCATATTCCATGAGACAGCGTTTTCCACCACCATCCAACCTAACACCAAATCTCTTCTCGTGGAAGAATGGTGTCACATCCCTCCAATAGATTTACAGACACTTGTAGAGTCTGTACCAAGGTGCAATAAAACTGTTCTGGCTCGTGGTGACCCAATGCCCTATTAAGACGCTTTATGTTGGTGTTTCCTTTACTTTGGCAGTTACCTGTACACAAGCACACTCACTCACACACACACACACACACACACAACGCACACACACACAGACAGACACACACACACAGTTCTGAAGGTTACCGGGTCTTAGTTGGGCAAGGGTCCAACTCCAGAAGGACTTAAGGTAATGATGATTTCCTCTCAGCTCTTTAAATGTGATGATGGACATTAGGTGAGGTCGTTAAGTTAAAGAACACTGAAGTTTCCCTTCAGTAAGCCCTTTCTCTAGTGATAAAATGGTGTGCGTGTGCGTTTGTGTGTGTGTGTCTGTGTGTGCTTGTGTGTGTTTGTGTGTGTGTATGTGTCCGTGTGTGTGCGTGTGTGTGTATGTGTCCGTGTGTGTGTGTGTGCGTGTGTGTGTAAAGAATTCTGTGTCGTAAGAATATATCATCATTATTTAGTGAAGATGAGTCTGGAGGTTCAGAGAAGAGACTACCCCTCTCTCTCTCTCTCTCTCTCTCTCTCTCTGTCTCTGTCTCTGTCTCTGTCTCTGTCTCTCTCTGTCTCTCTCTGTCTGTCTCTTTCTGTCTCTCTCTCTATCTCTATCTCTGTGTCTCTGTCTTCCCTCTCTCTCTCTCTCTCTCTCTCTCTCTCTCTCTCTCTCTCTCTCTCTCTCTCTCCCGCTCTCTCTCTCCCTCTCTCTGTATCTCTCTCTCCCTCTCTCTGTATCTCTCTCTCTGTCTCTCCCTATCTCTCTCTGGACGGTAAATGGTGCATAAATGGAAAAAGTTTCCTTGAGAGTTTTCCTTAATGGGTTGATGCGTATAAGAGACACTCAGCTCTTTAAAAAAAGTATACTGACATTATGTAGAGGCCATTAAGCAGATGCTTTTATGCAAAGCTACTTGTAGTAGTGCTCAATTATATTTTTATATTAGTGGCTTCAGCAGGAATTAAACCCACAATCAGTTGTGTTGTGACAAGGTAGGGGTGGTATACAGAACATAGCCCTATTTGATAAAAGACCAAGTCCATATTACGGCAAGAACAGCTCAAATAAGCAAAGAGAAATGACAGTCCATCATTACTTTAAGACATGAAGGTCAGTCAATGTGGAAAATGTCAAGAACTTTAAAAGTTTCTTCAAGTGCAGTCGCAAAAACCATCAAGCGGTATGATGAAACTAGCTCTCATGAGGACCGCCACAGGAATGGAAGACCCAAAGTCACCTCTGCTCCAGAGGATAAGTTCATTAGAGTTAACTGCACCTCAGATTGAAGCCCAAATAAATCCTTCACAGAGTTCAAGTAACAGACACATCTCAACATCAACAGTTCAGAGGAGACTGTGTGAATCAGGCCTTCATGGTCGAATTGCTGCAAAGAAACCACTACTAAAGCACACCAATAATAAGAAGAGATTTGCTTGGGCCAAGAAACATGAGCACTGTACCGGTGCAAATCTGTCCTTTGGTTTGAGTTTGGCCAAGAGTTTTCAAAGCTGTCATCAAGGCAAAGTGTGGCTACTTTGAAGAATCCAATATTAAATATATTTTGATTTGTTTAACACTTTTCTGGTTACTACGTGATTCCATGTGTGTTATTTCATAGTTTTGATGTCTTCACTATTATTCTACAATGTAGAAAATAGTAAAAATTAAGAAACATCCTTGAATGAGTAGGTGTGTCCAAAGTTTTGATTGGTACTGTATATGTTCATGAAAGTAGTAAAACGTTTTGAATTTGGTTCCATATTCCCTAGAACGCAATGATTACATCAAGCATGTGACTCTACACATTTGTTGGAAGCATTTGTTGTTTGTTTTGGTTGTGTTTCAGATTATTTTGTGCCCCAAAAGTAATGAATGGTAAATACATGTATTGTGTCATTTTGGAGTAACTTTTATCATGAATAAGAATAGAATATGCTTCTAAACACTTCTACATTAATGTGGATGCTACCATGATCACGGATAGTCCTGAATGAATCATCAATAATGATGAATGAGAAAGTTACAGACACACAAATATTATACCCCCCCAAAAATGCTAACCTCCCCTGTTTTTGTAATGGTGAGGGGTTAGTATTACTTGGGGGTATGATATAAAATGCTAACCTCCCCTGTTTTTGTAATGGTGAGGGGTTAGTATTACTTGGGGGTATGATATAAAATGCTAACCTCCCCTGTTTTTGTAATGGTGAGGGGTTAGCATGTCTTGGAGGTATAATATAAAATGCTAACCTCCCCTGTTTTTGTAATGGTGAGGGGTTAGCATGTCTTGGGGGTATGATATAAAATGCTAACCTCCCCTGTTATTGTAATGGTGAGAGGTTAGCATGTCTTGGGGGTATGATATAAAATGCTAACCTTCCTTATTATTGTAATGGTGAGGGGTTAGCATGTCTTGGGGGTATGATATTTGTGTGTCTAACTTTCTTACTTTACTGTCCCAATAATTACAGAGGGAACTGCAAATAAAACCCACAAGGACCAGACCAGGGATATCCCAAATGGTAACCTAATAGTGCATTATTTTTAGGGAATATAGTGCCATATTGGATGCAACCCAGGGCAAATGTGTCCACTCTACAGCCTGATGTCATCCTTTTTAGCACGATGTCATCCTTATAGCATGATGTCATCCTTATAGCATGATGTCATCACAAACAGCATGATGTCATCCATATTGCATGATGTCACCCTTAAAGCATGATGTCATCCCTACAGCATGATGTCATCCCTATGGCATGATTTCATCCCCACAGCATGATGTTATCCCTATAGCATGATGTCATCCCTTTGGCATGATGTCATCCCTATAGCATGATGTCATCCCTATAGCATGATGTTATCTCTATAGCACACTAGATTGCTCTTGGATTGAGACCTGAGAAAACAAGTACATGCTGTATAGAGGACACATCTAACAGGTACATGCTGTATAGAGGACACATCTAACAGGTACATGCTGTATAGAGGACACATCTAACAGGTACATTCTGTATAGAGGACACATCTAACAGGTACATGCTGTATAGAGGACACATCTAACAGGTACATTCTGTATAGAGGACACATCTAACAGGTACATGCTGTATAGAGGACACATCTAACAGGTACATGCTGTATAGAGGACAAAGTATACTCCATCTTTATTAGTAGATGTAAAGTATTCTCAATCTTCAAAAGTAGGTACACAGTACTGTATACTCCATCTTTATCAGTAGATTTACAATATACTCCATCTTTAAAAGTAGGTACACAGTACTGTACTCCATCTTTATCAGTAGATGTACAGTATACTCAATCTTTAATGCTATATATACAGTATACTCCATATTTAATAGCAGATATACAGTATACTCCATCTTTAATAGTAGATATACAGTTTACTCCATCTTTATCAGTAGATATACAGTATAATCCATCTTTATCAGTAGATATACAGTTTGCTCCATCGTTAATAGTAGATATACAGTTTACTAAATCTTTAATAGTAGATATACAGTTTACTCCATCTCTAATAGTAGATATACAGTTTACTCCATCTCTAATAGTAGATATACAGTTTGCTCCATCTTTAGTAGTAGATATACAGTTTACTCCATCTTTATCAGTAGATATACAGTTTACTCCATCTTTAATAGTAGATATACAGTATACTCCATCTCTAATAGTAGATATGCAGTTTGCTCCATCTTTAATCGTAGATATACAGTTTACTCCATCTTTAATAGTAGATATACAGTATACTCCATCTCTAATAGTAGATATACAGTTTACTCCTTCTTTAATAGTAGATATGCAGTATACTCTATCTTTAAAAGTAGATACACAGTTCACTCATTCTTTATCAGTAGAAATACAGTATACTCCATTTTTATCAGTAGATATACAGTATACTCCATCTTTAATAGTAGATATATAGTATACTCCATCTTTATCAGTAGATATACAGTATACTCCATCTTTATCAGTAGATATGCAGTATACTCCATCTTTAAAAGAAGATATACTGTATACTCCATCTTTAAAAGTAGATATACATTTTACTCATTCTTTATCAGTAGACACACAATTTACTCCATATTTATCAGGAGAAGTACAGTATTCTCCATCTTTATCAGTAGATATACAGTATACTCCATCTTTATCAGTAGATATACAGTATACTAAATCTTTATTAGTAGATATACAGTTTACTCCATCTTTAACAGGAGATTTACAGTATACTCCATCTTTAAAAGTAGATATACAGTGTACTTCTTCTTTAATAGTAGATATGCAGTATACTCCATCTTTAAAAGAAGATATACTGTATACTCCATCTTTAAAAGTAGATATACAGTATACTCCATCTTTATCAGTAGATATACAGTATACTACATCTTTATTAGTAGATATACAGTATACTCCATCTTTATCAGGAGATATGCAGTATACTCCATCTTTAAAAGAAGATATACTGTATACTCCATCTTTAAAAGTAGATATACATTTTACTCATTCTTTATCAGTAGAAACACAATATACTCCATATTTATCAGTAGAAGTACAGTATACTCCATCTTTAATAGTAGATATACAGTATACTCCATCTTTATCAGTAGATATACAGTTTACTCCATCTTTATTAGTAGATATACAGCATACTCCATCTTTAATAATTGGTACACAGTACTGTATACTCCATCTTTATCAGTAGATTTACAGAATACCCAATCTTTATTACTATACATACAGTATACTCCATCTTTGATAGTAGATATACAGTACTGTTTGCTCGATCTCTAAAAGTAGATCTACTGTTTACTCCATCTTTAATAGTAGATATACAGTATACTCCATCTCTAATAGTAGATATACAGTATACTCCTTAAATTTTAGATATACAGTTTACTCCATCTCTAATAGCAGATATACAGTTTACTCCATCTCTAATAGTAGATATACAGTTTACTCCATCTTTAATAGTAGATATACAGTTTACTCCATTTTTAATAGTAGATATACAGTTTACTCCATCTCTAATAGTAGATATACAGTTTACTCCATCTCTAATAGTAGATATACAGTTTACTCCATCTCTAATAGCAGATATACAGTTTACTCCATCTCTAATAGTAGATATACAGTTTACTCCATTTTTAATAGTAGATATACAGTTTACTCCATTTTTAATAGTAGATATACAGTATACTCCATCTTTAATAGTAGATATACAGTTTACTCCATCTTTAATAGTAGATATACAGTTTACTCCATTTTTAATAGTAGATATACAGTTTACTCCATCTTTAATAGTAGATATACAGTTTACTCCATCTTTATTAGTAGATATACAGCATACTCCATCTTTAATAATTGGTACACAGTACTGTATACTCCATCTTTATCAGTAGATTTACAGAATACCCAATCTTTATTACTATACATACAGTATACTCCATCTTTGATAGTAGATATACAGTTTACTCCATCTCTAATAGTAGATATACAGTATACTCCTTCTTTAATTGTAGGTATACAGAAATCTCCATCTTTAAAAGTAGATATACTGTATACTCCATCTTTAAAAGTAGATATACAGTGTACTCCTTCTTTAATAGTAGATATTCTGTATACTCCATCTTTAAAAGTAGATATACATTTTACTCATTCTTTATCAGTAGAAACACAACATACTCCATATTTATCAGTAGAAGTACAGTATACTCCATCTTTAATAGTAGATATACAGTATACTCCATCTTTATCAGTTGATATACAGTATACTACATCTTTATTAGTAGATATACAGTATACTCCATATTTATCAGTAGAATTACAGTATACTCAATCTTTAATTGTAGGTTTACAGTATACTCCATCTTTATTAGTAGATATACAGTGTACTCCTTCTTTAATAGTAGATATGCAGTATACTCCATCTTTAAAAGAAGATATACTGTAAACTCCACCTTTAAAAGTAGATATACAGTATACTCCATCTTTATCAGTTGATATACAGTCTACTCATTCTTTATCAGTGGAAATACATCATACTCCATCTTCATCAGTAGATATACAGTATTCTCCATCTATATCAGTAGATATACAGTACTGTATACTCCATCTTTATCAGTAGAAATACAGTATACTCCATATCTATTAGTAGATATACTGTACACTCCATCTTTAAAAGTAGGTACACATTATACTCATTCTTTATCAGTAGATATCCTGTATACTCCATCTTTATCTGTGGATATAAAGTATACTCCTTCTTTATCATTAGATATACATTATACTCCATCTTCATCAGTAGATATACAGTACTGTATACTCCATCTTTATCAGTAGATATACAGTATCCTCTATCTTTATCAGTAGATATATAGTATACTCCATCTTTAATAGTAGATATACAGTATACTCCATCTTTAATAGTAGATGTACACTATACTCCATCTTTATCAGTAGATATACAGTACTGTATACTCCATCTTTATCAGTAGATACACAGTACTGTATACTCCATCTTTATCAGTAGATATACAGTACTGTATACCCCATCTTTATCAGTACATATACAGTATACTCCATCTTTAATAGTACATATACAGTATTCTCCATCTTTATCATCAGATATACAGTTTGCTCCATCTTTATCAGTAGATATACAGCATTCTCCATCTTTATCAATTGATATACAGTATACTCCATCTTTATCAGTAGATACAGTGAGGGAAAAAAGTATTTGATCCCCTGCTGATTTTGTACGTTTGCCCACTGACAAAGAAATTATCAGTCTATAATTTTAATGGTAGGTTTATTTGAACAGTGAGAGACAGAATAACAACAAAACAATCCAGAAAAACACATGTGAAAATGTTATAAATTGATTTGCATTTTAATGAGGGAAATAAGTATTTGACCCCCTTTCAATCAGAAAGATTTCTGGCTCCCAGGTGTCTTTTATACAGGTAACGAGCTGAGATTAGGAGCACACTCTTAAAGGGAGTGCTCCTAATCTCAGCTTGTTACCTGTATAAAAGACACCTGTCCACAGAAGCAATCAATCAATCAGATTCCAAACTCTCCACCATGGCCAAGACCAAAGAGCTCTCCAAGGATGTCAGGGACAAGATTGTAGACCTACACAAGGCTGGAATGGGCTACAAGACCATCTCCAAGCAGCTTGGTGAGAAGGTGACAACAGTTGGTGCGATTATTCGCAAATGGAA
>QNTS01004102.1:48814-76878 GCA_003317085.1 Hucho hucho | reverse complement strand
AGTAGTAGCAGTGGTGGTAGTGGTAGTAGTAGTGGTGGTAGTTGTGGTGGTAGTAGTAGTAGTAGCGGTAATAGTAGTAGTATTGGTGGTAGTAATGGTGGTAGTAGTAGTGGTAGTGGTTGTGGTAGTGCTGCTGGTCGTAGTAGTAGTAGTAGTGGTGGTGGTAGTAGTAGTACTGGTAGTGGTAGTGGTAGTAGTAGTGGTAGTAGTAGTTGTAGCAGTGGTGGTAGTAGTGGTAGTAGTAGTAGTAGCAGTGGTGGTAGTAGTAATACAGTCTTACAAAAAAAGAGCGAGAAAATAAAATTATAATAGAAAAATAATAACACAATGTTTTTACACACTATATACATTTTACACAATGTATTTTACAATAGTTATATTTTGTATATCTTTGGACACAGATGGAAAGATAGCGTGAGAAAAACAGAGAGAGAGAGAGAGAGAGAGAGAGAGAGAGAGAGAGAGATCGAGAGAAAGAGGAGAGAGAGATGATGAATCAGTAGAAAGAGAATAAAGAGAAACAGAAAGAGAGGATGAATAAAGAGAAAGAGGGGAAGAGAGGAGGAGAGAGAGAGGGAAAATGATAGATAGAGGGAAAGAAAAGAGAGAGAAAGAGAGAGAGACAGAGCAAGACAGACAGAGAGTGAGAAATAATCCTACAAGGTGCTTGGGTTAGGCCACCAGAAATGGCCAGGGAGAATGTGCAATCAATGTTTTCTGTTCTTTACTTAAATTGGATGGTTGGTCTAACAATGACCATATAACGAGCACATTGAAGATTTAAACTAACATTTTGAAAGCATTCTTGAACTTCCCATTTCAATGTATGCAATGGACGGTAAGATGTTAGGGTCACCTTTTAGGGAACTACACTACTCCCTATGTAGTGCACTACTTTTGACCTGATCCCTAAGGGCCCTGGACAAAATTATTGCACTATATAGGGAATAGGATTACATCTTTATCATGCTAGCTATCCTGTCAATGGCTTCAACTAGCTAGTTAAGATGTCTCAATATATAAACACAGCAACAAATCAATAGTAATTTCTTACATATTACCCTCTGTCTGTGGATGGGTAGCTGGCCTATGAATGTTATAGTAGATTGGTCCTTTGTTACTGTCTGTCACAGGGAGGGTTTGACTCATCTCTGTGTTTGTGTGTGTGTGTGTTTCTCCCATAGACCTTTCTTCCATTGAAGACCAGTCAGGGCCTGTTTCCTGCTGTGTCCTGTTCGCTGCTGAGTCCTATTTCCTGCTGTCCTGTTTCCTGCCGAGTCCTGTTTCCTGCAGTCCTGTTTCCTGCCGAGTCCTGTTTCCTGCAGTCCTGTTTCCTGCCGAGTCCTGCTTCCCGCAGAGTCCTGTTTCCTGCAGAGTCCTTTGTTCTGATGAATCCTGTTCCAGGTATGAGATTATAATTAGTCAGGACGCAATTTAAACAATACCCGCTCCTGACAACATAATTACACACACACAATTCAAACAGCCACGACAGGCAGGCAGGTATGATAGACGACTGATTATTACAAAACACGATCAAGAGGATTGTTAGGCTCAAATGACTCCCCTATTCCCTATATAGCCCACTACTTTTGACCAGGGCCATATGGGGAGAGCACTATGTAGGGAGCCGGTGGGGACCTACGCAGAGAATCTGGGTCCGTTTTGCGGGCAGAGGTTGTTATCTGCACAGTTGTACATTCAATGATATTTATGTAAAACTGAGGCCTCGTTAGGTATCACTTTGTGGTCAACACAGAGTGCTCAGAATGGAGAAAAGGTCTAATATGAAAACCGCTGGTGCTGAATGGGAAGCACTGTCCATGGTGCTGAATGAGAAGCGCTGTCCATGGTGCTGAATGGGAAGAGCTGTCCATGGCTCTGAACAGGACACGCTGTCCATGGTGCTGAATGGGAAGCGCTGTCCGTGGTGCTGAATGGGAAGCGCTGTCCGTGGTGCTGAATGGAAAGAGCTGTCCATGGCTCTGAACAGGACACGCTGTCCATGGTGCTGAATGGGAAGCGCTGTCCGTGGTGCTGAATGGGAAGGGCTGTCCATGGTGCTGAATGAGAAGCGCTGTCCATGGTGATGAATGGGAAGCGCTGTCCATGGTCCGGAATGGAAAGTGCTCTCCGTGGTGCTGAATGGGACGAGCTGCCAATGGCACTGAATGGGAAGCGCTGTCCATGGTCCGGAATGGAAAGTGCTCTCCATGGTGCTGAATGGGAAGCGCTGTCCGTGGTGCTGAATGGGAATCCCTGCCCATGGTGCTGAATGGAAAGCACTGTCCATGGTGCTGATTGTAAAGAGCTGTCCGTGGTGGTGAATGGGAAGAGCTGCCAATGGCACTGAATGGGAATCCCTGCCCATGGTGCTGAATGGAAAGCACTGTCCATGGTGCTGATTGTAAAGAGCTGTCCGTGGTGGTGAATGGGAAGAGCTGCCAATGGCACTGAATGGAAAGCGCTGTCCATGGTTCTGAATGGAAAAAGCTGTCCGTGGTGTTGAATGGGAAGTGCTGTTCATGGTGCTGAATGGGAAGCGCTGTCCGTGGTGCTGAATGGGAAGCCCTGCGCATGGTGCTGAATGGAAAGCACTGTCCGTGGTGCTTAATGGGAAGCGCTGTCTGTGGTGCTGAATGGGACGCGCTGGCCATGGTGCTGAATGGAAAGCTCTGTCCACGGTGCTGAATGGTAAGAGCTGTCCATGGTGCTGAATGGGGAGGGGTGTCCATGGTGATGAATAGTTTGAGGTTTCTAGTGAAGTACGGACTTGTCAGAGGTTTACTGTCTAGATTTATCTTAGGAACCTCACACATGGTTGGCAACTCAACCTCCAGATGAAAACGAATACTGGGCATGGTTTTGCAGGCAAGAGAAAATATAATCTGAAATGGAGGACACACTGCATGTTTCTTTGTAATGATGGGGGCCATTACAGTTAGAAAGGAGAGATATAAACCCAAACCAGTTGTATTAATCTTTTACTGCAGTGGGCTAAATCACAGCCACTGTGTCAACAAAAGTATACACCTCACACATATTGTTATTGGCTTTAAAATAAAGTAGACACCTGTACAATGTCAGATACAGAGTTGTAATCTATTCAATTTTGAGTTTGCATCCCAATATTACACTTTGTATACATCACAGAACACCAAAATATAACAAAACTGTTTGACAGAGATAAAACTGTTTTTTTTTTCTATTTTTTTATGATGATTATTAATTAGGAAATTAGGAAAATAATAATAACATTGCACCTATGAGGGCACTAGGTATTTTAACTGCAGGAAAGGGACACGGTATAAATCTGACTGGCTATAGCGAAGTGTCTGGTCTATCCTGCACAGTATGGACGACAGGGAACGACAGAGGTGTGTGTGTTTGTGTGTATGTGTGTTTGTGTGTATGTGTGTGTGTGTGTACGTGTGTGTACGTGTGTGTACGTGTATGTGCGTGTGAGTATGTGCTCGAGTATGTGTGTCAACCAGTTTGTACCATGCTCTCTATCCTACACAGCAAGCAACACAGGCACGCGTACAAACAGTAGGTATCCTCTGTCCAAACAGGATGTGGTGATTGTTATTTGCCACAGAGAAGAAGAGTGAAATATCAAGGCTGCCGTTTGATTGGCATGTGGACACACCTCATCGGGTGATTACCCCCCGGCAGCAGTGAACTATTTATCTTAGTGGTTAACACCGTGAAACTGTCTGTTAACACCGTGAAACTGTCTATTAACACTGTGAAACAGTCTGTTAACACCGTGGAACTGTCTGTTAACACCGTTAAACTGTCTGTTAACACCATGAAACTGTCTGTTAACACCGTGAAACTGTTGGTTAACACCGTGGATCTGTCGGTTAACACCGTGAAACTGTCTATTAACACCGTAAAACTGTCAGCTAACACCGTGAAACTGTCTGTTAACACCGTGAAACTGTCTGTTAACAACGTGAAACTGTCTGTTAACAGAGGTTATGATAATCGCTCAACTTTGACGCCATATCTATCAGATTTCAGAAAGATGATGAAGATACACTATATATACGGCAGTATGTGGACACCCCTTCAAATGAGTGGATTGGGCTATTTCAGCCACACCCATTGCTGACAGGTGTATAAAATCGAGCACACAGCCATGCAATCTCCATAGAGCAACATTGGCAGTGGAATGGCCTTACTGAAGNTTAGCATAAATTCATAAACCATCGCGGTTCACACAAAACACATTTCACAGCGAAAACAAATCCCTTACCTTTTGAAGAACTTCTGCTGAGGGCTTCCCAAGTGTCCAACGAAGACATCCAATGGTTCTTTTGTTAGAAAAAGTCATTTATTATATCCATAAATCTCAGTTTGGTTGGTGCGTAATGTTCAGAAATTCCAACATCGAATCGCCCATTGAAACGTGAAGAGAACGCGTTCAAATATACCTATAAACTTTTCCTAAACAAATCAAATACCAGTTAAAATGCATCCTTAGCTATCCTTTTATGAATATTAGCGATAATATTTCACTCGGATGGTCACCTAAACGTTATATAAGTAAAATAAAGTGGGGCACGCAGCCAGACTCGCGCCCGAGAAAACTTGTTGACATCTGAGCTACCTTGGCCATTTCCTGTACCTATTCGTTCTGTTAACTCCAATCGCTCTGAGTCTTTGTATATAGACTGTTCACGTCTAGTGGAAGCCATAGGTACTGCAGTCTCAGTCCTGGTTACAATTGGATTCAATGGGGAGTGTGTCAAACAGAGCAAAAGGTCACCAGAAACTGATTTCCGGATGGATTTTCCCGGGTTTTCGCCTGCTAAATGAGTTCTGTTATACTCACAGACATTATGTTAACACTTTTAGAAACCTCAGAGTGTTTCCTATCCAATAGTTATGTGCATATCCTATTTTCTGAGCCTGAGTGGCAGGCATTTTGCTTTGGGCACGCCAGACTCTCCAAAACCGTCACCTCACCTGCCGCTCCCTAAGAAGTTAAATGGGTTTCCATGGCCGAGCAGCTGCACACAAGCTGAAGATCACCATGTGCAAAGCCAAGCGTCGACTGGAGTGGTTTTAAGCTCGCCGCCATTGGACTCTGGAGCAGTGGAAACGCATTCTCTGGAGTGACGAATCACACTTCACCATCTGCCAGGAAAACGCTACCTTCCCGAATGCATAGTGCCAACTGTAAAGTTTGGTGGAGGAGGATAATGGTCTGGGGCTGTTTTTAATGGTTTGGGCTAGGCCCTTTAGTTGCAGTGAAGGGAAATCTTAACCTTACAGCATACAATTACATTCTAGACAATTCTGTGCTTCCAACTTTGTGGCAACAGTTTGGGGAATGCCCTTTCCTGTTCCAGCATGACAATGCACCCGTGCACAAAGCGAGGTCCATACAGAAATGGTTTGCCGAGATCGGTGTGGAAGATCTTGACTGGCCTGCACAAAGCCCTGACCTCAACCCCATCGAACACCTTTGGGATGAATTGGAACGCAGGCTTAATTGCCCAAAATCAGTGCCTGACCTCACTAACGCTCTTGTGGCTGAATGGAAGCAAGTCCCAGCAGCAATGTTCCAACATCTAGTGGAAAGCCTTCCCAGAAGAGTGGAGGCTGTTATATCAGCAAAGGGGGGACCAACTCCATATTACTGCCCATGATTTTGGAATGAGATGTTTGACGAGCAGGTGTCCACATACTTTTGGTCATGTAGTCTATCATGTATATGGTTTGATGTGTGTTGATCCGTCGATCATCTGATGCTTTGAACTGACGACTAATCCTGGCATGGCTGTCTGGATGTTATCTCTTTTTTAAATTTACCCTGGCATGGCTGATATCAAATGTTTATCTTTACCCTGGCATGACTGTCTAGATATTATCTCTTTCTCAACTTTACCCTGGCATGACTGTCTGGATGTTATCTCTTTCTCAACTTTACCCTGGCATGACTGTCTGGATGTTATCTCTTTTCTATCTAACTTTATTCCTAATCTCTTCTAAGTTTCTCCCTTTTTCAAAAGAAGTTTGAGTTAACGGTGTGAGAGAACAACAGACGAATAGGATTTCTAAAAGAGGACCCCTAATTATGATTGTAGGCTTTGTTCCAGCCAATCGGTTAACTGCTTCTCTTTGTTCCATCCAACCACATAACTGCTTCTGAAATATAGTTCCATCAATAAAAGGACCCTAATTACGATTGGACGCTTTGTTCCAGCCAACAGCCAACCGCCTAACGGCCTCTCTTTGTTCCAGCCAACCGTCTAACTGCTTCTCTGCTCCTCCATCTTAATTCCATTAAGATAATTAAACGCTTAATTGATCGTATGGGAGATTCTAATATCTTGTAATTATTACAGTTCATTGCGGTCCACTGATAGTTATTTCAGATCCCAGTGGTTCAGCTGATGGCCAGATCATCATAACACCATGTCGTTCAGACTCAGTGTTTGGCAAAGCCCCCCGGAACTGATACACGTCATAATAGATACCATAGAATAACTAGATATTCCTGTCAGGGAACCAAGTGTTCATTTCGTAAATAATAACTATGACAAAAAAAATACTTGTCAACAACCTATTGTTCCTGACTAAAACTATGATGATAACGAGACACGATGCCCTAGAAGAAAACCCACAAAACTATTACAAATTACTTTTCGTACGGATCATTGGGGCGCTCCCGACACTACCCCGAGAAATGTAAGGCGCCAAATTCAAAATCCAAAAGTTGAATTATAAAACATTCATCAATATACAAGTGTTGCATAATCTTCAAAAGCTTAGACTCTTGGCAATATCACAGCGTTGTCAGATTTCAAAAAGGCTTTACGGCGAAAGCACAACATTTGATTGTCTGAGGACAGCCCCTCACATATTTTCTGCATTAGCATAATTTCAGAACCAGCGCGGGTCTCACAAAACACATTAAAGAGCTAAAATAAATCGCTTACCTTTGATGATCTTCTGCTGAGGGCAATCCGAAGTGTCCAAGCAAGACAATCCATGTTCCTTTTGTAGAAAAAGTCATTGTTTATATCCATCAATCTCCGTTTGGTTGGCGTGTTATGTTCAGAAAATCCACCGTCGACTCGCCCATTGTACAGGGAAGAGAAAGCGTTCAAATTATACCTATCAACTTTGTCCAAACAAATCAAACATAATTTATAATGTATCCTTAGGTACACTTTTATGTATATTGACTATAATATTTCACACGGATAATATCCTAAACGATAGAAAAGTAAAATACCGAGGAACGCGCTCACGGTCTAGCGCACAAAAAACAAAAGCCACTTCCTCCATCCACTTACATATTCTTCTTCTGTAAGGTTGTTATTCATGGTAAACGCATGAAACCTTTTCTAAAGACTGTTGACATCTAGTGGAAGCCATAGGTACTGCAATCTGGGTCCTATTTTACTGAGAATCCCATAGACAGACATTGAAAGTGAGGGCATGTCACAAAAAAAAATAAATCCGGACAGAAATTCCTCGGGTTTTCGCCTGCCATATCAGTTCTGTTATACTCACATACATTTTTTTAACAGTTTTAGATACTTCAGAGTGTTTCCTATCCAATAGTACTAATTGGATATCCTAGTTTCTGGGCCTGAGTGGCAGGCATTTTACTTTGGGCATGCCAGACTCTCCAAACCGACACCACTGCTGCTGATCCCTAAGAAGTAGATGAAAATTCCACATGAGACTAATGGACATTAATTTAACATTGGATTGGTTTTGTCCAATCATAAGCACGCATGCAGAATATTTCTTACAATCCTCTTATTGGCAGAATTGCCATCTTTCAGGCGGTCACTTCAGTCAATGTTTTGAACGGATATAAAGCCAGGACACCCACTGGGCAGAGCTGTCAACTCAACGTCTAGTTTTGATTGACATTAGGTTGAGTTGTCAACTAACATGAAATCAAGAAAAACGCGACCATGTCATTGGATTGAGGTAAACAATTGGGTGAAAAAAATACAAAATTCCCTTATGTGGACTTTTTTTCAAGTCCAATCAGTTTTCCACGTTGATTCATTGTCATCATATTTCATTTTGGGGTTGAAATGAAGTGGAAACAATGTTGTTTCAACCAGTTGACCTCAACTAGAAACAATGCTTACTCTCTCTCTTACTTTCATAGCCTATTTTTGCTTTTATCACCGTGGTCCTCACATGCGAGTTGCAGTTGCTTTTGTCCTATGGGAAAAACTAATGCTATTTGTTTTTTGTAAAGCTTAAATTCTTCCCTTTTCAAGGAAACCGCTGTTATTTACCCCCATTGATAGTTATGATGGGGTGAAAATCAGAACTGTAAATTGTTTAAAGCCAAGGCTTTATAGCCCATATAGTTAATTATGGCTGACATTGGTTACAATCTGCCACAATATCAATGTTACCAGCAAAGGTATAGGACAGATTGTAGGCCTAGTTGGATACGGCTATCTGAACACTGACCATTATGTGACTAAAATGCCTGTCAAGGTTCTGGTCTAATGCTTGTAAAAACGGTAGGCATAACCGTGTTCTAGACTAGAATTGTCCGGAGTTTTAGTCGACTGATAATAACTAAAACTAATGAAGGATTAAATGGGAAAAATGCAACTAAGACTAAAAAGTTATTTTAGGACTAAAACTAAATTTAAAAAATAGCTTCCAAAATGAACACTGGAGGGAACTTTGAGGGGGCTTTGATATTTGATTTCCCCATTGTTCTTTCCAGTACGGTTCAACCATATATTTTAATTTCCCGTTGTTCTTCCCAATATGGTTCAACCATATATTTGAATTTCCCATTGTTCTTTCCAGTACGGTTCAACCATATATTTGAATTTCCCATTGTTCTTTCCAGTACGGTTTAACTACATATTTTATGTCCCCATTGTTCTTTCCAGTAGCACGCGTAAAAAAAGACAAGGGCAGAACCATATAGGCTTGGCTATGGAGGGATTTTAGTGCCAACAGAAATCGTATTTGAATTCCATAATTAAAAATGTTGTATTAGGATATAGAATTTTTGAATTTGTAATGCATAAATTGAATCATTGAATTCATAAACTGAACTTGGGTTCTATGATTTGCATACAATTTTATTGAGTTTCAATATTTTAGATATTGCATTCATTGTCTGTGTGTCATGGTTACAAACTATCCTCAAGTGGATCAAAGTTTCATATATTAAACTTCTCAGATGCGTTCAGATTCAGTTTTCAAATTCAGTTTTCAAATTCAGAATCAAAACTAGAGACAACATCCTGGTACTTTGCCAGCCAGGAAAAGTAGAGGAGAACAGATAGAATTGAACACTCACTGTGGTAAACAGAATCTCCTGGAGGATTCTGAAGCCAATGTGGCATGTTGAATTAAATTTCTTCCTATGAATTTGGCTCTAGTGTTCGAACCGTGTTGGCTATAAACTATTATGACCACATTCCTGAAAGCGCATTCTCTCTGGATTATGGATGTGCCTTCTGTTCTCCTCTATTGTGATCACAGGCCACGTTAAAAATGACAAATTTGCCCCCATAAGAATACAGTTGAATAACCATATCATAGCCATTCAAAGGATAGCCTTTCAAACCAGGTCTCCTATGACAGGGCTATTCAACTGTATTCTTATGGGGGGCAAATTATGGTTTTTGTGACACTCCCTTCTAGCACGACCTGTGATCATCATAGAGTGAAACAGAAGGCACGTTCCAGAGTCTTAGCTTTCAGCAATGGGGTCATAATAGTTTATAGCCAAAAAGCTTCAAATGCTAGAGACAAATAAATTCAACATGCCACATTGGGACGTCCCTAGCCTTAACCTTAACCTTAACCCCTACCCTTACTCTAACTCTAACCTTAACCAGAACCAGAACCCTTACCTAACCCTTTACCTTGGCCATTATACACGTTCAACTTCAGTGGGGTTGGGACATCCCAAGGATTACAGATAGCACGGACCCTTCTGTTTAACACAGAGAGTGTTCCATTCTATCTGTGGTCTTCTACCTTTCCTGGCGGGTAAAGTACCAGGATGTTGTATCTGGTTTTAAATGTGAATTTAGACAACTGAATTTGAAAACGGAATCTGAATGCCTCTGAGAAGTTTAATATCTGAAACTTTAATAAACTGGAAATCATAGTTTTTAAAATTGATACACAGACAATAAATGCAATATCTACCATATTGAAACGGATAATGTAAATATATATATTTTTTAATTAATGCAGTATTCCATCAATTCAGTTTCAAATCATGAAATACAATTTACATTTATGAATTCAATTATTACATTTGTGCATTCCAAATTCAATAATATTACATTCTAATATTCCATATCCTAATACAAATAAAACATGTCAGGGTTGATTGGCACTCTGTTCTCTACATAGTGGGCCCTGGTCCAACGTAGTCCAGCATAAAGGGAATAGAGAGATGCAGTCAGAGTCATACAGAGCCCAGATGTGTCACAGCATGGGGACAGGCAGCACAGCAGCCAACACAGGGAGACAGCATCCTACCTCAGGCACTGACTGTCAGGCAGCCAGGTGGAGAATCAGAGAGATGGGTTTAAGAGGACACCCACGGGTCATCACAGGATCTGTTCCAAATGGCACTCTATTCCCTACATAGTGCACTACTTTAGACCAGAGCACTATGGCACCCTGTTCCCTACATAGTGGACTACTGTTGATCAGAGCCCCTATGTGCCCTGGTCAAAAGTAGTGTACTATAAAGGTATTAGGGTTGCATTTGGGACTGAAACACAGAGTCCACTGGCTTGACATCATGTTGTTGACAGAGTAGGAGGTAGTTACTAGATTCAGACCAGACCAGACTGGACTAGAACTGACAGAAGTGTCAATCTCATCAGAGCTTTTTTTATTTTTTACCATGCAAGTCAGTTAAGAACAAATTCTTATTTTCAATGATGGACTAGGAACAGTGGGTTAACTGCCTTGTTCATGGGCAGAACAACAGATTTTTACCTTGTCAGCTCAGGGATTCGATCTTTCGGTTAATTTCGGTTACTAGTCCCCCAGTTCATAGCCTCCTCCTCCTCTTCTCCTTGTCCTCTTCTCCTCCCTCCATCCTTCCCTCCCGTCATCTGTCCCCCAGCTCATAGCCTCCTCCTCCTCTTCTCCTCGTCCTCTTCTCCTCCCTCCATCCTTCCCTCGCATTATCCATCCCCAGCTCATAGCCTCCTCCTCCACTTCTCCTCCTCCTTTTCTACATCATCCATCCCCCAGCTCATAGCCTCCTCTTTCGACTCTCCTCCTCCTCCAACCTCCTCTTCTCCTCCTCCTCCTCCTCCTCCCTCCGTCCCTCCCGCCATCCATCCCCGACTCATAGTCTCCTCTTCCGACTCTCTTCCTCCTCTTCCTCCCCTCCATCCATCCCTCCCTCCATCCCACAGCAGGCTTCGGAGGTTTAACCATGGCTTGTTGTTTGTTGTTGTTGAACTTAGTTATGTTGTTGTTGTTGTTATTGTTATTGTTGCTGATGAGAACTTTGTATTTAAGAGCTACTGTTGATATTATGTTGATAATATGTTGATATTGGATGGATGGATGGATGGACAGACAAACAACTGGCTTGCTGGCTGACTGGCTAGCTGACTGGCTGGATGAATGGATCCTAGGGTACATTCTCCAGTGCTCAGCTTCCAGCTTTGTTACTGCACCCTACAAAAGGCACTCAGTAACACTATCTATGATGCAGCTAGCTTCCATTCCCAATAGATATGACCACATTCTGAGCCTGGCTGGTGTGGTGCATCACCTTCCCAACCACTCAAAGAGCCTTTGTAGCAGCTAACACCCTTTTAGAGACATGATACAGCTCTTCTCTTCTCAGGCACTGGACCAGTGTTCCCGGGCAGTTTAGAAATGCCTAATTCAGGATTGATGTTTATTTTTACCCATAAATGCGGGTAACGATCAATACCAGAGGCTGTGTCTCTCTCCAGGAGGAGACAACAGTACCAGAAGAGAGAAAAACCTGATGCAAAAAAAAGTGTTTTTCTTCTTCTGGTTTAAATACAGTCTCTACCAAAGGAGGCTCCAGTTTTATTAATTTCAAATGATTATGTTCTTCATTTGTTTGTGGAACGACACAAAGCTGTGTGGTTTGCAGTGGCGACCCGTCATTCGTTTTCAGACATTTTTTGCAAAAATAAAAAAAATAAGAAATGCTAATAAAATATATTTAAAAAAAAGTTGCGATAAGGATTCACTCCACGGTGCTGGAAAGAAAGCTCTGCTGTTGGGACAGCTTTATGCAGGCCAGTTTGTGGGCACCGCTTGTCGCCGTTATAGTCCTATTGATGTATTGTATAGCGTTGTGTTGTGTAGTGGCTTTGCTGGCATGCATCTAAAAAAAACATTTGAGAGTTTGTTCCACCAAGATTTACATGTTAAAATCATCACAGGTAGTTTGATCCTCTCCAATGTAAACTCAGCCAGGTCAAGAGCTTGTTGTGTAAACTCCATGTAGGCTGAAAAACATATTCACAAACAAGTCTCCAACACAAAACTTTTCTATTATGGAAGAACACTGCAAGAGCCGGAAATTATTCAAGTTTGAGGATTGTCAAGTTTCTTTGGCGATAATGTGTGTGACGGCTGAACATGAGATTATTATACTTTTTGTTTTACAATTTTGTTCAAAGTTCCATTCTGTATTGCCATATCACTGTTCTGTTACAATAGAGAAGCACAATGACACACAGCTGTGGGTAATCCTTTCTATGTCGCTATTGTAACCAGGGAAGGAGGAAGGAAGGTCGAGAAGGAGAGAGGAAGGTTGGGAGGGGTAGAAGGGAAGAGGAAGAGTGAGAGAAAGAGGAACACGGACGGAAGAGTCTATAGACTGAAAATTCACTTCATGATGCTACCATTACCCCTTCCAAGCCCATCACCTGTCTGCAAGCCCAGAGGCTCAGGAGAGAGAGAGATGGAGAAAGAGAGAGAGAGGTGCCTAGGGGGCATTTATTTACTGTCCCTAATGTTCTGTGGCAATGGGATGGAAGTCATTTCAGCAAAAACAAATTGGATCTCAGAGCCTCATCGGCATTCCTGGCGACTGAAGTCAAGCCTAAAGCCACGGTATGCTACGGTAGAACAGGCATTCTGCAGGTACATAGACACACAGTTGAAGTCGGAAGTTTACATACACCTTAGCCAAATACATTTAAACTCAGTTATTCACAATTCCTGACATTTAATCCTAGTAAAAATTCCCTGTCTTAGGTCAGTTAGGATCACCACTTTATTTTAAGAATGTGAAATGTCAGAATAATAGTTGAAAGAATGATTTATTTCAGCTTTTATTTCTTTCATCACATTCCCAGTGGGTCAGAAGTTGACATACACTCAATCAGTATTTGGTAGCATTGCCTTTAAATGTTTTAACTTAGGTCAAACATTTCGGGTAGCCTTCCACAAGCTTCCCACAATAAGTTGGGTGAATTTTGACCCATTCCTCCTGACAGAGCTGGTGTAACTGAATCAGGTTTGTAGGCCTCCTTGCTTGCACATGCTTTTTCAGTTCTGCCCACACATTTTCTATGCGATTGAGGTCAGGGATTTGTGATGACCACTCCTAAACTTTCTTATCCTTAAGCTATTTTGCCACAGCTTTGGAAGTGTGCTTGGGGTCATTGTCCATTTGGAAGACCCATTTGCAACCAAGCTTTAACTTCCTGACTGATGTCTTGAGATGTTGCTTCAATATATCCACACAATTTTCCTTCCTCATGATACCATCTATTTTGTAAAGTGCACCAGTCCCTCCTGCAGCAAAGCACGCCCACAACATGACGCTGCCACCTCCATGCTTCGCGGTTGGGATGGTGTTCTTCGGCTTGCAAGCCTCCCCCTTTCCCTCAAAACATAACGATGGTCATTATGGCCAAACAGTTCTGTTTTGTTTCATCAGACCAGAGGACATTTCTCAGAGGACAATCTATGTCCCCATGTGCAGTTGCAAACCGTAGTCTGGCTTTTTAATGGCGGTTTCGGAGCAGTGGCTTCTTCCTTGCTGAGTGGCCTTTCAGGTTATGTCGATATAGGACTTGTTTTACTGTGGATATAGATACTTTTGTACCTGTTTCCTCCAGCATCTTCACAAGGTCCTTTGCTGTTGGTCTGGTCCTTTGCATTTGTTCTGGGATTGATTTGCACTTTTCGCACCAAAGTACGTTCATCTCTAGGAGACAGAACGCGTCTCCTTCCTGAGCGGTTTGACGGCTGCGTGGTCCCATGGTGTTTATACTTGCATACTATTGTTTGTACAGATGAACGTGGTACCTTCAGGCGTTTGGAAATTGTTCCCAAAGATGTACCAGACTTGTGGAGGTCTGGAATGTTTTTATTTTCCCATGATGTCAAGCAAAGAGGCACTGAGTTTGAAGGTAGGCCTTGAAATACATCCACAGGTACACCTCCAATTGACTCAAATTATGTCAATTAGCCTATAAGAAGCTTCTAAAGCCATGACATAATTTTCTGTAATTTTCCAAGCTGTATAAAGGCACAGTCAACTTAGTGTATGTAAACTTCTGACCCACTGGAATTGTGATAGTGAAATAAATAATTTGTCTGTAAACTATTGTTGGAAAAGTTACTTGTGTCATGCACAAAGTAGATGTCCTGACTGACTTGCCAAAACTATAGTTTGCTAACAAGAAATTTGTGGAGTGGTTGAAAAAAAAGATTTTTAATGACTCCAACGCAAGTGTGTGTAAACTTCCGACTTCAACTGTATAATTAATAGAGCTGTGAAGTTTGATTTAAAAGTGAATGTCCCTTCTAGTCAGTCTATTCCTATGGTATGGTATAATAGCAGCAACCAGCTCCACTACCCATAGAAGGTCACAGCAGAAGCCTCAGATATGATCGTGGGTACTTCGCTAATGGGCAATCTGGGTGCCATGCATTGAGAGGAGATGAGAGGAGAGAAGTGAGGTGTTTCTGATTGATGTGGTGCATCCAGACGATCAGAGCCTGTTCTGACATAGGACGTCCGAAGCGCTGATACCAGGGAATGAGGAGTGGGATGGGGCGACAGCTTGTCGAGAGAGAGACCCACCCACCAAAATGTACGCTTGCTTTCTCGAAAGTTCTTAATCGGTACAACATATATAGAGTACTGCACACACTACAACTACTTAGGTTTAAAAATAAGCTCAACTGGGCACCTACATGAGGCAGTGAATTAACTGAGAGAGAAATTACACAGGGAATTCTACACCATTAAAAAACAAATTCAATTTTAAATACCTATCAAAATTTGGCTAAAACGAATTGTATGTGTAATTTAACCAATTGCACTTTATGGCAGCGAGGTGTGGGGTCCACTTGCAAAACAAGATTTCATCAAATGGGACAAACACCCCATTGAAACCCTGCATGCAGACTTCTGTAAGATTCTCCTACATGTCCAGAGGAAAACTACAAACAATGCATCCAGGGCAGAATTAGACCAAATATCCATTAATAATAAAAAACTAGTAATTTAGGACGCATCTAAAATAAAGTGACCCGCTTTCACATCATTACCAAGAGCTGAGCAAAGAAAAGAGTCCCCTCATCCAGCTGGTCCTGGCTCTGAGTTCACAAACCTGTTCTACTAATACACTGAAGCCTCAGGACCAGAACATCCAATCAATCAGAATAAACCAAATTACAACACAGTCAAAACAAAACTACATTACTTGTTGGGAAACACAAGCACAAAGAGAAAAGGAGTGCTATCTGGCCGTAAATCGGCAGTACACCATGGCCAACTATTTGACCATGGTTACTGATCAAAACCTTGACAAAGTACAGGCTCAATGAGCACAGGCTTTCCATTGAGAAGGGTAGACACAGGAAAACCTGGCTCCCTGTAGAGGTAAGGCTGTGCAACCATTGCACCACAGCAGAACCCGTGACAGAGCAGCATTTCCTGATGTAATGTAAAAAATATAAAACAATTAGAGTGTCATTTCCCCAAATTTGAAACCCTTATTCAAGGTCTCAAAGACCTCTCGGATGAGAATAGGCTACCCGTCCTGTTGGGGGAAGACGCAGAGAGCTGTGGGTTGTTATTGTTCAATGTGTGGTTATTTGGACCCTTGATCATTGTTGTTACTGATTGTCTCGCTGACAATCTTGATGATTATTATTTTAATATTGTAAATTAATGATTTCATCTCCAAAGTATGCTTTGGCAATATACACATTGTTACGTCATGCCAATAAAGCAAATTGAATTGAGAGAGAGAAAGAAAGAGAGTGAAATCAAATTTAAAAAGAGAGAGAGCCCAAGGATGGAGGTGAGCTTAGTGGTTCAGAACGGTGAGGTTATTACATGCTCTGTCAGAGACGCCCCCCTTAGTTTTCTCTCTCTCTCTCTATCTCTCTCTCTCTCTCTCTCTCTCTCTNCCCCCCCCCCCATAACTCTGACTCCTCATAGTGTCCTGTGGTCATCCCCAACAGTTTCACAGAGCTCCTGACATCACCGTTTGATCCTCCTTTCCTGTTGCTGACCACTTGTTGTACTTCCCCTGAGGTACACACACACACACACACACACACACACACATACACACACACACACATGTCCCTTCTCTCAGGAAACACATTTAAGGAGGGAGGTAGTTTTCACCACATCGGTGCCCTGACTGTAGAGCAGGCAGGCGTCAGCCCCTTCTCTCACCGTCAGCCCCTTCTCTCACCGTCAGCCTCTTCTCTCACCGTCAGCCCCTTCTCTCACCGTCAGCCCCTTCTCTCACCGTCAGCCCCTTCTCTCACCGTCAGCCCCTTCTCTCAGATTTCAAACTTGGTACCTGTCTCGTTCTCTTGGGAAGTTCATTGGCTTAAGTGAGCTACTTAAATCTCACATTAACCCCAATGAGCAATGAGTCTGTCTCTGTGAACTTTGAATAATGAAACCTCGTTTTAAAAGTACGAACAGGAGAAAAAGGGCAGACTGTATCTGATCAGCATAATAAAACCTGAATGCCATAAAGCGTCATTACTAAGGCTGTTCCCTATTCTTTACAGGATAGTGGGTACTACTATGTATAACGTTTTAGATATACTTTAACTCTGTATTATGTTTCTAAATAAGATATAAAACATCAGAGATTAACTATTGGAGGACTGTGCGCAGAGGTGTGTGTGTGTGTGTGTGTGTGCGTGTGCGTGTGCGTGTGCGTGTGCGTGCGTGCGTGCGTGTGTGTGTGGGTGTGTGTGTGTGTGTGTGTGTGTGTGTGTAGAATAACAGAGATCAGATCTCCTAATAATAATTGCTTCATAGCGTGTGGATTAACGGTGTCAGGTAATATAGCTGGATGAAGCTCTACTACTGGGATGCTGATTTCTATCTTACCCAGCAGACCTTCTTCTTCTTCTCCTTTCTGTTTTCATTTCCCTGCACTGATGACAGACTGCACCATAGAATGAACCAGAATTCTAAATTCTATCACGGATGAAAGTGCTTCTCAGTTCTCATCTCCTCCATGATTCAATCTAATCTTTGAAAGTACTGATTTTATGTCTGATATTGAACTATATAGCTGCAAAGTCCAAATAGTTTATCTGGTCAGAATCCAGCTGTAATGTCATCAACAACAAATGTGAGGAAAAACACAATGTATCCTGTTTTCAGAACAAATGTGACTGAAAAAAGAACATCTGTGTGTGTGTGTGTGTGTGTGTGTGTGTGTGTGGCAGTTTACAGTGACATAATTCACACAGAATGCCTCTGACCTTGAGACATGTGTTGATGAATGGGCTCCTTCATGTTTCCTCGCGCAAAAGCAATTTGTCACTGGTATGTGTGTGTGTGTGTGTGTGTGTGTGTGACTGTGACATTTACTCTCAGGCCCCGCACTGCAAACCACTCTACACACATTCATGTTGTCAAATTGGAACACATTCTATAACGCTGTGCGGTGAATTGTTGTCACAAGTGAAAAAGGTCCCATGGCGCTAAAGTAAACAAACAAACCAACCAACCAGCAGTAATAGCAGTGGTCTGATATTCAGCACCATTAAAGGACAACAATCCTTGGAATCAGATTTCTGAAGTTCAGCACCACGGGCCAGTGGACCGCGGCGGTTCTAGAACACAGTTATACTCTACACAGGGAGAATCCCTGGAAATCAAACGTTTGTTTTTTTTACAGATTTTCTCAATTGCTTTGGCTAATTTTTTTTAACTCTATGTTTTATGGGACGTCACAACTCTATTGCACGTCTGCTAAATGTAGTGACTCATCAAAAACATTTCATTCATGCTTCAAAACCGACTTATTGTGTCAGCAAATTGGTCAATGCCAACAAAATGAACAAAAAAATGTTTTGTCATCGTGTGAGCCGTACTGGTCAAAATGTTTCAATGTTTTTTTCACCATGGCAGTCAACCCTAGAAATGTTTGTTGTATACAAATGTCAGTTTTGTTGACAGTGAATGCTTACTGTACTAGACCAGAAGGTCAGCTGTGTCTAGCTGAATGCTTACTGTACTAGACCAGAATGGCAGCTGTGTCTAGCTGAATGCTTACTGTACTAGACCAGAAGGGCAGCTGTGTCTAGCTGAATGCTGTACTAGACCAGAAGGTCAGCTGTGTCTAGCTGAATGCTTACTGTACTAGACCAGAAGGTCAGTTGTGTCTAGCTGAATGCTTACTGTACTATACCAGAAGGTCAGCTGTGTCTAGCTGAATGCTGTACTAGACCAGGTCAGCTGTGTCTAGCTGAATGTTTACTGTACTATACCAGAAGGTCAGCTGTGTCTAGCTGAATGCTTACTGTACTAGACCAGAAGGTCAGCTGTGTCTAGCTGAATGCTTACTGTACTAGACCAGAAGGTCCGTTGCCCACTGACAAAGAAATTATCAGTCTATAATTTTAATGGTAGGTTTATTTGAACAGTGAGAGACAGAATAACAACAAAAAAATCCAGAAAAACGCATGTGAAAAATGTTATAAATTGATTTGCATTTTAATGAGGGAAATAAGTATTTGACCCCCTCTCAATCAGAAAGATTTCTGGCTCCCAGGTGTCTTTTATACAGGTAATGAGTTGAGATTAGGAGCACACTCTTAAAGGGAGTGCTCCTAATCTCAGCTTGTTACCTGTATAAAAGACACCTGTCCACAGAAGCAATCAATCAATCAGATTCCAAACTCTCCACCATGGCCAAGACCAAAGAGCTCTCCAAGGATGTCAGGGACAAGATTGTAGACCTACACAAGGCTGGAATGGGCTACAAGACCATTGCCAAGCAGCTTGGTGAGAAGGTGACAACAGTTGGTGCGATTATTCGCAAATGGAAGAAACACAAAAGAACTGTCAATCTCCCTCGGCCTGGGGCTCCATGCAAGATCTCACCTCGTGGAGTTGCAATGATCATGAGAACGGTGAGGAATCATCCCAGAACTACACGGGAGGATCTTGTCAATGATCTCAAGGCAGCTGGGACCATAGTCACCAAGAAAACAATTGGTAACACACCATGCCGTGAAGGACTGAAATCCTGCAGCGCCCGCAAGGTCCCCCTGCTCAAGAAAGCACATATACATGCCCGTCTGAAGTTTGCCAATGAACAGGACAACTGGGTGAAAGTGTTGTGGTCAGATGAGAACAAAATGGAGCTCTTTGGCATCAACTCAACTCGCCGTGTTTGGAGGAGGAGGAATGCTGCCTATAACCCCAAGAAAACCATCCCCACCGTCAAACCTGGAGGTGGAAACGTTATGCTTTGGGGGTGTTTTTCTGCTAAGGGGACTGGACAACTTCACTGCATCAAAGGGACGATGGACGGGGCCATGTACTGTCAAATCTTGGGTGAGAACCTCAGCCAGGGCATTGAAAATGGGTCGTGGATGGGTATTCCAGCATGACAATAACCCAAAACACACGGCCAAGGTAACAAAGGAGTGGCTCAAGAAGAAGCACATTAAGGTCCTGGAGTGGCCTAGCCAGTCTCCAGACCTTAATCCCATAGAAAATCTGTGGAGGGAGCTGAAGGTTCGAATTGCCAAACGTCAGCCTCGAAACCTTAATGACTTGGAAAAGATCTGCAAAGAGGAGTGGGACAAAATCCCTCCTGAGATGTGTGCTAACCTGGTGGCCAACTGCAAGAAACATCTGACCTCTGTGATTGCCAACAAGGGTTTTGCCTCCAAGTACTGAGTCATGTTTGCAGAGGGGTCAAATACTTATTTCCCTCATTAAAATGCAATTCCATTGATAACATTTTTCACATGCGTTTTTCTGGATTCTTTTTTTGTTATTCTGTCTCTCACTGTTCAAATAAACCTACCATTAAAGTTATAGACTGATCATTTCTTTCTCAGTGGGCAAATGTACAAAATCAGCAGGGGATCAAATACTTTTTTCCCTCACTGTATACCATGTGCACACCAATAGTTTACCTGGACATACTCCTCAGTTTTGATCAGCCGTGTGCATGTAGTTATTGTGCAAATTGTAGACAATTGTACTTACTCTTTTGCAAACATGTGCCATAACACGTGCAATTTGCTTAAATTAATAAGAAATTCAAATCTGGGGTGAACAAGAAACTCATTGTTCAGAGATTTGAACTTATTATTTTGAAAAAAAGAATTCTCATTCGATGATTGAGCCAAAGCGATTGAGAAAAACTGTAAAGTAGCAGTAAGAAATAGGCCTTGTAGAAGCCTGAAAGGAGAAAGGCTCCTCTCTATATGAGCTCTGTTTGCTAACCATCTCAGGCGCAGAGAACACACTGAGAGAATCCCTGGAAATAGCCCGAGGAGAAGGCTACTCAGAAAGAATTTTTTTTTAAGAAGAATGGAAGGGGAAGGCGCCCCTATGAGCTGGGTAACAAGCAGACCAGGATTCAAATACATGTGTATTTGAGTATTTGATATTTAAAATTTTCTAGGTATTTGTGTGTTTTCAAATACACAGCCTGAAACAAGTACTTTAATTTGAGTATTTGAATGGTCATTTGGGAGGGAAAAAAAACTATTGTCGACCAAATTGTATTTGGATTTGAGGATTTTCAAATAATTATTTCAGATACTATTTTCAAATACCTGGGTTAAATGCATGGGAGTGTATTTGAGTCAGTGAATTTGCAATACCTTCAATGTGCATATATATATATATATATATATATATATAGATAGATAGATAGATAGATAGATAGATAGATAGATAGATAGATAGATAGATAGATATGAATACTTCCTTCGAATGTATGTGAAAGTAATTGAGATATTTGAAATAGTATTTGAACCCAGGTCTACGTCTGCCTTCCATAGAGACTTTACCAAGAAAAACCTTTGAATAGTACATAATAAGGGGATACATTGAAACGAATTTCAAACGAAAACAGACATCTGCGTTGTTTCTTTGAAATGTCAGCCACTAAAATACTAAGAGTTCTATTTCCGGGATATTGTTTATTACTGGTTATGGCTACTCTCATATATGTTTTAATGAAAATGTGTGGGTGAAATGAGGACATGGTAATCCATTATTTATTTTTTTGTCATCTAAAATGTGTTGCGTCACCATTGACAATTCTTTTCAAATTCTATCAGCAGGTTGCAGCTGTCACCTGCTGTAGCAGACTCGCAATAACCTCTCCGCGGTGTACTGGCTGGTGGACTGGCTGGACTTGTGTGGATGCCGCGAGAACACACACATACAGTGGGGCAGACAGTGGGGCAGACAGTGGGAGAATGCTGTTGCAATCAGGCTCGGTGGAACTTGCACTGCATTTCACAGCAAAACAATAAAAACATTGATCTGAAGAGAACAGACACCTGTCTGATGGGATTTTCACTGAAGAGAGTTCGCAAACTGAACTGTCTAATTTGGAAAAAGAAAGACGACAACACATACAGTGTTTTTTGGGGGGCTGAATATAAATAGAAAAAATTTGCATCCTCTGAAATTGTCTTTCTGAACATAGAAAAAAGTACTTCTGTTTGTAAAGGCAATAACCTGCTGTATTAGAACCCTGCCTATCAGAACAGAGAAGTAGAGACTCGTGTCGTTCCAAAAAAAAAAAAACTTAATCCAAGTGGTTTGATGCAAATGTCTTCTCTCATATCAACCACCACCGCCGAGACCGCAGTGAAATAACGGACTCCTTAACGGACGCGATCACATCAGATGAATCATTTTCAAAGAGAAGGACTAGGCTATCAACTGGGCTCACATCAACCCACAATAATGTCTACAGAAATACAAGCAAGTGGCTGTACATGTCAAACTACGTTTGGATTGTCAGGAATTCGCAGGTAAGGTATTGTATTTTAGATATAATTTTACAATGTGACCAAGTCGTTCTTTACGCGTACAACAACATTGCTTGGGATTTCTGTGTTCACAATCACAGCCTGCAGTGCATCATGTCTCAGCGCGGAGTGAACGGAGTGCCTTTTGATTTGTGAGAACATTTATCAACTTCCTAAGTGTACAATATCAACTCAAATCGATATGAAGACCATAGTTTATGTTCAATCTTCGCATTTTACCGTAGCTTTTTTAGGTAAACCAATTGACAGCACACGCGTTGCACATAGGTTATGATGTGCCTGTGTGTTGGTGGCGGAACCGTGCTGATAAAGTCATTGGTTTATAGGATGCTCCCGCGCTTTGTCTCGGTGATTTTCAAGTCTGCTGCCAAGTGTTGTGCAATTGTCTACCCCATCGGTGCATTGTAATGTATTGTATAACTGCATTAGATAAGCACCATTTCATTACTTGGTTTATAGGATTGTGAACCACTGAGAGTTACTTTTGGAATGTTTTTTTAGTCGTCTCTGGTGGTTTGAGAGATGAGTGACAAAAGCATGTCTACACAACATTCATCGGCATCAGCCTATACATGAACACCTGAAATAGAAACGCGTGAACACATATGACACTCGCTAATTGTGTCAGGAAATGCAGCTCTGTCTCAGGTTCTGCTGTGGTGCAGTGGTTGCACAGCCTTTCCTCTACAGGCAGCCAGGTTTTCCTGTGTCGACCCTTCTCAATGGCAAGGCTGTGCTCACTGAGCCTGTACTTTGTCAAGGTTTTTCAAAGGTTTTGATCAGTAACCATGGTCAAATAGTTTGCCATGGTGTACTGTCGATTTAGGGACAGATAGCACTGCATTTTGCTTTGTGCTTGTGTTTCCCAATAGGTAATGTAATTTTGTTTTGACTGTGTTGTAATTTGGTTTATTCTGATTGATTGGATGTTCAGGTCCTGAGGCTTCAGTATGTTAGTAGAACAGGTTTGTGAACTCAGCCCCAGGACCTGCTGGATGAGGGTCCTGAGGCTTCAGTGTGTTAGTAGAACAGGTTTGTGAACTCAGCCCCAGGACCTGCTGGATGAGGGTCCTGAGGCTTCAGTGTGTTAGTAGAACAGGTTTGTGAACTCAGCCCCAGGACCAGCTGGATGAGGGTCCTGAGGCTTCAGTGTGTTAGTACAACAGGTTTGTGAACTCAGCCCCAGGACCAGCTGGATGAGGGTCCTGAGGCTTCAGTGTGTTAGTACAACAGGTTTGTGAACTCAGCCCCAGGACTAGCTGGATGAGGGGACTCTTCTTTGCTCAGCTCTTGGTATTGAAGTTCTTGGTAATTATATTAGAGGTGGTCACTGTATTTTAGATGTTTCCAAAACTGAAATGCTCTTTGAGTTTTTATTATTAGTGGATATTGGCTTAATTCTGCCCTGCATGCATTGTATGTACAGTAGTTTTCCTCTGGACATGTAGGAGAATCTTCCAGAACTCTGCATGCATGGTTTCAATGGAGTGTTTGTCCCATTGGGAGAAATCTTGTTTTGCAAGTGGACCCCACACCTCGCTGCCATCAAGTGCAATTGGTTCAATGACATATTCAATTAGTTTTAGCCTAGTTGTAATAGGTATTTCAATTTGAATTAGTTTTTTAATGGTGTAGAATGCTCTCACGCACACACACACGCACACACGCACACACACTCTCTGCACTCTGCACTGAAATACATTCCTCCTCTCAGGGCTAATACCAGAGAAACATACAGAAACATCCGTCTTCTCTCAGAGGTGTGTGTGTGTGTGTGTGTGTGTGTGTGTGTGTGTGTGTGTGTGTGTGTGTCTGTTAAAAGGAACAACAACAATATACAACAGAAACATCCGTCTCTTCTCAGATCTACCCAGAGAATGGCGGGAAAAATCCGAAGAATTCCGATCCAGAAGGAATTCGTTATAAAATAGCATTTCAACAGTAGAGGAAATGTCTACAGATAGACATGAATGTACTAACTCCTTTAACTCATTAAGATGTAGGATCTTAATTTGATCACTCTTTTGTTGCTGCGAATTTTGCTGCACTGCAGGAAATGCAAACTTGTAGTGTATCCAAGGTTTAAAAAGGCTTCTAAAGTTTGTCGTTTCCACTTTAAAATGTTTTGATTTACCCTAATGAAATATCCCTGGAAAAATGTCCATTTAATAATAATACACATAATAATTCATATCTCCTGTTGCTGAAGGATTACAGCGCATTTGGAAAGTATTGAGACCCCTTGACTTTTTCCACATTTTGTTACGTTACAGCCTTATTCTAAAACGAATTAAAAAAATTTTTTCAACCTACACATCAACCTACACACAATACTCCATAATGACAAAGTGAAAACATTTTTTGTATTTTGGGAGTTTCTCACATTCTTCTCTGCAGATCATCTCAAGCTCTGTCAGGTTGGATGGGGAGCATCGCTGCACAGCTATTTTCAGGTTTCTCCAGAGATGTTTGATTGGGTTCAAGTCCGGGCTCTGGCTGGGCCACTCAAGGACATTCAGAGACTTGTCTCGAAGCCACTCCTCCGTTGTCTTGGCTGTGTGCTTAGGGTTGTTGTTCTGTTGGAAAGTGAACCTTCGCCCCAGTTTGAGGTCCTGAGTGCTCTGGAGCAGGTTTTCATCAAGGATCTCTCTCTACTTTGCTCCATTTATCTTACCCTCGATCCTGCCTTGTCTCCCAGTACCTGCTGCTGCAAAACATCCCCACAGCATGATGCTGCCACCACCATGCTTCACCGTAGGGATGTTGCCAGGTTTCCTCCAGATGTGACACTTTGCATTCAGGCCAAAGAGTTCAATCTTGGTTTCATCAGACCAGAGAATCTTGTTTCTCATGGTCTGAGAGTCCTTTAGGTGCCTTTTGGCAAACTCCAAGCGGGCTGTCGTGTGCATTTTTAATGAGGAGTGGTTTCCTTCTGGCCACTCTACCATAAAGGCCTGATTGGTGGAGTGCTGCAGAGATGGTTGTCCTTCTGGAATGTTCTCCCATCTCCACAGAGGAACTCTGGAGCTCTGACAGAGTGATCATCGGGTTCTTGGTCACCTCCCTAACCAAGGCCCTTCTCCCCTGATTGCTCAGTTTGTCTGGTCGGCCAGCTCTAGGAAGTCTTGGGGCTTCCAAACTTCTTCCATTTAAGAATGATGGAGGCCACTGTGTTCTTGGGGTCCTTCAATGCTGCAGAATTGTGTGGGTACCCTTCCCTAAGGTCTGTGCCTTGACACAACTCTGTCACGGTGCTCTACGGTCAATTCCTTCGACATTATGGCTTGGTTTTTGCTCTGAAAAGCACTGTCAACTGTGGGACCTTATATAGACAGGTGTGTCCCTTTCCAAAACAGGTGGAATCCAATCAAGTTGTAGAAACATCTCAAGGATGATCAGTGGAAACAGGATGCCCCTGAGATAAATGTTGAGTCTCATAGCAAAGGTTCTGCATACTTATGTAAATAAGGTATTTCTGTTTTTTATTTGTAATACATTTTCAAAAAATTCTAAGAACCTGTTTTTGTTTTGTCATTGTTACGGTCGTGGTTCCGTATGGAAAAAGGAATCAGGCGCAGGAGGAATTTCCCGTGTGAGGATCTTTTAATAGTGTCACCAGTCCAAACAATAACACTCTGGCGAATAAAAGTACTCACACGAAATAACGAAACAAACCGGGCGCAACAAGCAAACCGGTACATACAGGAACCAAAATACAATATCCCTCAGTGAACGAACAAAGAACGTAACACAGAGAACAAACGGAAACATCAAACAATCACGCACAATGGGAAGAAGGGAAGGAAGGAATATATACAGGTGCGTGATTGGGAGAAATAAACAACAGGTGCGACAATTAGACAAAACCTAAACAACTAAGGGAAGCGATGATGGTCAGAAAACCGGTAACGTCGACCGCCGAACACCGCCCGAACAAGAAGAGGGACCGACTTCGGTGGAAGTCGTGACAGTCATTATGGGATATTGTGTTGAGATTGTTGAGGGAAAACAAATATTTAATCTATTTTAGAATAAGGCTATAACGTAACAAAATGTGGAAAAGGGGACTTGTTTTAAATATATTCCGAATGCACTGTATTTTCCTCTTTTAGCAAACTGGCTCAAATTAAGATCCTACATCTGTAAGGAATAAAGTGCCATTTTGGCCGTATCCCTAGAGTCAGACCTTTCAGAGGGTGTAGTGTTGAACTGGATAATGGAGTCCCTCCTCCCTGTCTTTCAGAGGGTGTAGTGTTGAACTGGATAATGGAGTCCCTCCTCCCTGTCTTTCAGAGGGTGTAGTGTTGAACTGGATAATGGAGTCCCTCCTCCCTGTCTTTCAGAGGGTCTTGTGTTGAACTGGATAATGGAGTCTCTTCTCCCTGTTATCACCAGGGGAACTGTAATCAATGACCTATAAAAGCATGTCCATACATTCTGGGCACTCTGCAACAGCACTGGAACAACCTTGTGGCTACACACATGCAGAGGGACGAACAAACACACACACACACAAACACACACACACACTCCTCCCTTTAAATCATTCACACGTGTGTGTTTGTGACACATGCCCGTGTGTGTGTGTGTGTGTTAGAGCTCTAGGGTAAAATAGCTTCTGAAGGTCCCTAGTAAGTGGCCCTGTGATAGCAGGAGTTGTAATAATGTGTTATTTTGTGTTCTACACCGAGATGACACGGGTAGACTATCAGTGATGATGTTGAGTGTGTGTGTGTGTGTGCGTCTGTTTGTGTGTGTGTGTGTGTGTGCGGCTGTGTGTGTGTTTGTGTGTGTGTGTGTGTGTCTGTGTGCTGTACAGGAAGATGAGAGAGCAAGGCTATCAGTGATGATGGCTCCTGATAACATAATTTGAAAGGATTAAATTCTAGTGGATTATGACTTGGTGTTGGCACTTTGATGACTGTAGTAGTTCCTAAATGGATCAATCTGCATGTTACCAGTTCCACTACCCACATCTGTGTGTGTTAAGAGATTGGATCATACTGTAGGACTACAGCAGTCTCCGAGACCCCAGTAAAAATTTGCGTTTTCATTTTATTTGAATGTCCAGGCCTTATATTTAGCCTCAAGATGAAGTGGTTTACCGTTTTATTTTCAGGACAACCAGGGATACAAGTAAAACACAAAACAATTTGACATAAACAGTTGCATTCCTGAGCTTTATTGACAAAATGTCAATTAAAAAAAAGGTTTGCCAAAAATAAAAGCCTGATGAAAATGAATTGATATGAATGCTGTAAGTCCAGAAATGAAAACGCAGTGACAACTGTGTGGAGTGTGGAGTTTGTCACTGCAGCTTTGTGAGGTTATTACAGTATTATATATTTCCTATAATCTATGTCCTGGGATTTCCTATGATCTTCAGTGTAGAAATACCTCTTACAGTATTATAGACACTATGTCCTGGGATTTCCTATGATCTTCAGTGTAGAAAAACCTCTTACAGTATTATAGACACTATGTCCTGGGATTTCCTATGATCTTCAGTGTAGAAAAACCTCTTACAGTATTATAGACACTATGTCCTGGGGTTTCCTATGGTCTTCAGTGTAGAAAAACCTCTTACAGTATTATAGACACTATGTCCTGGGATTTCCTATGGTCTTCAGTGTAGAAAAACCTCTTTACAGTATTATAGACACTATGTCCTGGGATTTCCTATGATCTTCAGTGTAGAAAAACCTCTTACAGTATTATAGACACTATGTCCTGGGATTTACTATGGTCTTCAGTGTAGA
>QNTS01004102.1:5750-16331 GCA_003317085.1 Hucho hucho | reverse complement strand
TCATATCAGACTGTATATATCATATCAGGCTGTATATATCATATCAGACTATATACATCATATCAAATTAAATCAATCAAATCAAATTTATTTATAAAGCCCCCCTTACATCAGCTGATGTCACAGAGTGCTGTACAGAAACCCAGCCTAAAACCCCAAACAGCAAGCAATGCAGGTGTAAAAGCACAGTGGCTAGTAAAAACTCCCTAGAAAGGCCAAAACCTAGGAAGAAACCTAGAGAGGAACCAGGCTGTGAGGGGTGGCCAGTCCTCTTCTGGCTGTGCCGGGTGCAAATTATAACAGAACATGGACAAGATTTTAAAATGTTCATAAAACAGGCAGAACAGTTGAAACTGGAGAAGCAGCACGGCCAGGTGGACTCGGGACATCAAGGAGTCATCAGGCCAGGTAGGCCTTGAGGAATGGTCCTTAATGCTCAGGTCCTCCGAGAGAGAGAGAAGAAGAAAAAAAAGAAAGAGAGGGATAATTAGAGAGAGCATACTTAAATTCACACAGGACACCAGATAAGAGAAGAAATACTCCAGATAACAGACGGACCCTAGCCCCCCAACACATAAACTACTGCAGCATAAATACTGGGGGCTGAGACAGGAGGGGTCGGGAGACACTGTGGCCCCGTCCGATATCAGACTGTATATATCAGATCAGACGGTATATATCATATCAGACTGTAAATATCATATCAGGCTGTATATATCATATCAGGCTGTATATATCATATCAGACTGTATATATCATATCAGACTGTATATGTCATATCAGACTGTATATGTCATATCAGACTGTATATATCAGATCAGGCTGTATATATCATATCAGGCTGTATATGTCATATCAGACTGTATATATCAGATCAGACTGTATATATCATATCAGGATGTATATATCAGATCAGACTGTATTACCCTCCAACCGATCCATTAACAAAACGTGCAATGTCGTCTTCTGACTATTACACTGGGTCAGAACAACCCAATACTCCAGAGAATAAAAACATTTGTGATGTGACCAGCAGTAACAAACGAATCAAAATTGTATCTGTCAAGTGCTTCATAAACAACAGGTGTATATTAACAGTGAAATGTTTACTGATTACTTACCCTTCCCAAACCATGCAGAGACAAATAAAATAGAGAAATAATGGAAAAGTGAAACACCTAATAAAAAAAATAACACAGAAACAATGACTAACTAACTATAACTTGTCTATACAGTGTCTTTGGAAAGTATTCAGACCCCTTTTTACCTTTTCCATATTTTGTAACCTTACAGCCTTATTCTAAAATGGATTAAATCGGGGGGTTTTTGTTCTTATCAATCTTTATACAATAATGTATATCCCATAATGACATCACAACACCCCATAATGACATCACAATACCCCATAATGACATCACAACACCCCATAATGGCATCACAATACCCCATAATGACATCACAATACCCCATAATGACATCACAATATCCCATAATGACATCACAATGTCCCATAATGACATCACAATATCCCATAATGACATCACAATATCCCTTAATAACAAAGCAATACCCCATAATAACAAAGCAATATCCCATAATGACAAAGCAATATCCCATAATGACATCACAATGTCCCATAATGACAAAGCAATATCCCATAATGACATCACAATGTCCCATAATGACAAAGCAATATCCCATAATGACATCACAATATCCGATAATGACATCACAATATCCCATAATGACAAAGCAATATCCCATAATGACAAAGCAATATCCCATGACATCACAATATCCCATAATGACATCACAATATCCCATAATGACAAAGCAATATCCCATAATGACATCACAATATCCCATAATGACATCACAATATCCCATAACGACAAAGCAATATCCCATAATGACAAAGCAATATCCCATAATGACAAAGCAAAAACAGTATTTTAGAAAGTTTTATTAACAAAAAATAAAACTGAAATATGACATTTACATAAGTATTCAGACCCTTTACTCAGTACTTTGTTGAAGCTCCTTTGGCAGCGATTACAGCCTCGAGTCTTCTTGGGTATGACGCTACAGGCTTGGCACACCTGTATTTGGGGAGTTTCTCCGATTCTTCTCTGCAGATCCTCTCAAACTCTGTCAGGTTGGACGCTGCACAGCTATTTTCAGGTCTCTCCAGAGATGTTAGATCGGGTTCAAGTCCGGGCTCTGGCTGGGCCAGTCAAAGACATTCAGAGACTTTTCCCGAAGCCACTCCTGCGTTGTCTTGGCTGTGTGCTTAGGGTCGTTGTCCTGTTGGAAGGTGAACCTTTGCCACAGTCTGAGGTCCTGAGCACTCTGGAGCAGGTTTTCATCAAGGATCTCTCTGTTCTTTTCTCCGTTCATCTTTGCCTCGATCCTGCCTTGTCTCCCAGTCTCTGCCGCTGAAAAACATCCCCACAGCATGATGCTGCCACCACCATGCTTCACTGTAGGGATGGTGCCAGGTTTCCTCCAGACGTGACGCTTGGCATTCAGGCCAAAGAGTTCCATCTTGGTTTCATCAGACCTGAGAATCTTGTTTCTCATGGTCTGAGAGTCTTTAGGTGCCTTTTGGCAAACTCCAAGTGGGCTGTCATGTGCCTTTTACTGAGGAGTGGCTTCCATCTGGCCACTCTACCTTAAAGGCCTGATTGGTGGAGTGCTGCAGAGATGATTGTCCTTCTGGAATGTTCTCCCATCTCCCCAAACGAACTCTGGAGCTTGGTCAGAGTGACCATCGGGTTCTTGGTAACCTCCTTGACCAAGGCCCTTCTCCCCCGATTGCTCCGTTTGGCCGGGAGTCCAGCTCTAGGAAGAGTCAGGATGGTTCCAAACTTCTTCCATTTAAGAATGATGGAGGCCACTGTGTTCTTGAGGACCTTCAATGCTGCAGAAATGTTTTGGTACCCTTTCCCAGATCTCTGCCTTGACACAATTCTGTCTCTGAGCTCTTTTGACAATTCCTTCGACCTCATGGCTTGCTTTTTGCTCTGACATGCACTGTCAACTGCGGGACCTTATATAGACAGGTGTGTACCTTTCCAAATCATGTCCAATCAATTGAATTTACAACAGGTAGACTCCAATAAAGTTGTAGAAAAATCTCAAGAATGATCGATGGAAACAGGATGCACCTAAGCTCAATTTCGATTCTCATAGCAAAGGGTCTGAACATTTATGTGAATAAGGTATTTATGTTTTTTATATTTAATGAATTTGCAACCATTTCTAAAAATCAGTTTTTGCTTAGTCATTATGGGGTATTGTGTGTAGATTGATGTTTTTTTTTAATACATTTTAGAATAAGGCTGTAACGTAACAAAATGTGGAAAAGGTCAAGGGGTCTGAATACTTTCCGAATGCGCTGTATACTGCCTACCCACACTGTATACTGCCTACCCACACTGTATACTGCCTACCCACACTGTATACTGTACACGAGGTACCAGTACCGAGTCGATGTGCAGGGGTGTGAGGGAATTGAGTTAGATATGTAAATATGACTAGTGTCACGTCCAGGCCCGAGTTCAGGCTGGCGTGTTGAGTTTCGTTTTGGTTTAGGAGGGTTTTGAGTTCTAGGTTGTTTATTTCTATGTTGGGTTAATGGTTCCCAATTAGAGGCAGCTGAGTGTCGTTACCTCTAATTGGGAACCATATATATGTTTGTGGTTTTCACTAGGGTTTTGTGGGTTATTGTTTGGTGCATAGCTTAAGTGTTTAGTATATGTTATGTGCCGATGTTACGATATTCGTTCATTTTGTTTATTATTTTCCCAGTTGCGTCAATAAATAAAGTATGTATACTGGATATCTCGCTGCGCCTTGGTCCGTCCCTAATGAAGATCGTGACAACTAGGAATAAAGTGACTAGGCAACAGGATAGATAATAAACAGTAGCAGCAGTGTATGTGATGAGTCAATACAAAGTTAGTGCAAAAGTATCAATGCAGATAGTTAAATAGTCAACCAATAGCTACCCGGACTAATAATTTAGCAGTCATATCGCTTGGGGGAAGAAACTATTCACGGTCCTGTTGCTATTGGTGCAGCTTGCTGTGCTGTAGCAGAGAGAACAGTCTATGATTTGGGTGGCATGGGCCTCAGAACATCTAAAATGTCTACAGCCATACCATTGAGAGCATCTTGACTGGCTGCATCACCGCTTGGTATGGCAACTGCTTTGCATCCGACTGCAAGGCGCTACAAAGGGTAGTGCATACGGCTCAGTGCATCACTTTGGGCCTTCCTCTGACACCGCCTGGTATAGAAGTCCTGGATGGCAGGGAGATTAACCACAGTGATGTACTGGGCCGTACGCACTACCCTTTGTAGCGCCTTGCAGTCGGATACCAAGCAATTAACTTTTTGAGTATCCGATGGCCCATGCCAAATGTTTTCAACCTTCTGAGGAGCGTTGTCATGCCCTCTTCACGACTGTGTTGTTGTGTGTAGACCATGATAGATTCTTAGGGATGTGAACACTGAGGAACTTGAAGTTCGCGACCCGCTCCACTACAGCCCCGACGATATGAATGGGGGGAGTGCTCGGCCCTGTTTTTCCTGTAGTCCACATTGAGGGAGAGGATGTTGTCCTGGCACCACACTGCCAGGTCTCTGACTTCCTCGCTATAGGCTGTCTCATTGTCATCGGTGATCAGGCCTTCCACCGTTGTGTCATCAGAACATTTAATAATGATCGTTGGTGAACAGGGAGTACAGGAGGGGCCTAAGCACATACCCCTGAGGGGCCCCCGTGTTTAGGGCCAGTATGGCGGATGTGTTGTTGCCTATCCTAACCAGCTGGGGGCTGTCTGTTAGGTAGTCCATGATCCAGTTTCAGAGGGAGCTGTTCATTCCCAGGTTCCTTAGCTTAGTGATTCGCTTGGAGGGCACTATGGTGTTGAAAACTGAGCTGTAGTCAATGAACCACATTTTCACATAGCTGTTCCTCTTGTTTAGGTGGGATAGGGCAGTGCGGAGTGCAATAGAGATTGCGTCATCTGTGTATCTATTGGGGCGGTATGCGAATTGGAGTGGGTCCAGGGTGTCTGGGATGATGGTGTTGATTTGATCCATGACCAGCCTTTCAGAGCATTTCATGGCTACAGATGTGAGTGCTACGGGGCGATAGTCATTTAGAGTTACCTTGGTGTTCTTGGGCAAAGGGACTATGGTGGTCTGTTTGAAGGTATTACAGACTGGGCCAGGCAGAAGGTTGAAAATGTCAGTGAAGACACTTGCCAGATGGTCAGCGCATGCTCTGAGTATGCATCCTGGATAATTCGTCTGGCCCTGCGGCTTTGTGAATGTTAACCTTTTTAAAGGTCTTATTCACATCGGCTACAGAGTGTGATCACAGTTGTCCGGAACAGCTGGTGCTCTCATGCATGGTTCAGTGTTGCTTGCCTCGAAGCAAGCGTAGAAAGCATTTCACTCATCTGGTAGGGTCATGTCACTGGAAAGCTCAACGCTGTTTATATCTGTCCTGTTTCAGTGGGTAACCTGTACGTGTGTTTTCTGCATATCCCAACTCCACCTGAGACACCCTTGGAGAGTGGGGTCACGGCCATGGATCAGCCATTATTGACAGCGACCCTGGACCAATTAGGCTTAAGTGCCTTGCTCAAGGGCAGATGGTCTAACCTCTAGGGAACCTGCCGCCTGCATACTTGGCAGTGTGTGTGCGTGTGCCTCTGTCTCCGTCGCGCTCGCTGTGTCTCTCTCTGTGTCTCTCGCTCTGTCTCTGTCTCTCTCTGTGTCTCTCGCTCTGTCTCTGTCTCTCTCTGTGTCTCTCTCTCTCTCTCTCTCTCTGTGTCTCTGTCTCTCTGTGTCTCTGTCGCTCTCTCTGTCTCTCTCTATGTCTTTGTCTCTCTCTGTGTCTCTTTCTCTCTCTGTGTCTCTGTGTCTCTGTGCCTCTGTCTCTCTGTCTCTCTGTCTCTCTGTATCTCTCTCTCTATGTCTCTGTCTCTGTCTCTGTCTGCCTCTCTCTGTGTCTGTCTCTCTCTGTGTCTGTCTCTCCCTGTCTCTGTAAGTATAAAGCTATCTCACATGTGAACCAAGTGTGTTGCCTTGGCCTCAGATTTTCTCATATCTCTCACCTCATATGTTAATCTGCATATATTTTCTGTATCTGTTGATAAAGTAGTGGGGGTTGTATTGAAACATTAATTACGGTGTAAAAAAAGACAGTCAAGTAGCAGGTTGTGAAGTATCCTTATTCATATTGTATGAGATACATACACCATTTACATAGAGAGACAGCTGTCTAAGCATTGATCATCTGGAAAAACCTTTACATAGAGAGACAGCTGTCTAGGCATCGATCATCTGGAACATGAGAAGTGTTATTTAGAACATCGAGGTGAGAGACTGTGACACAGAGCGCAACAGGGAAGGAGGGAGAGAGGGGAGAATGGGGAGGAGAAAAAAGTGATAGAGAGCCAGACGGAGAGGTGGGAAACGCAGAGTGGAAAGGGGGAGAGGAGAAGGGAAAGAGAGGAGAGAGTTATATTGTGAAAAGAGGAAGAGGAGGAGGAGGGAGCAGAGAGAGGAGGAGGGGAGGAGAGAGTCACAGAGTGGAAAGAGGGAGAGGAGGAGGGAAGGGGAGGAGGGAGTCGCAGAGTGGAAAGAGGGAGAGGAGGGAAGGTGAGGAGGGAGTTGCAGAGTGGAAAGAGGGAGAGGGAAGTGGATGTGGGAGTCACAGAGTGGAAAGAGGAAGAGGAGGAGGGAGCTATGGAGCGACAGAGGCGGAAGGAAGGAGGAGAGATCAACAGTGGAATGAGGGAGGGAAAGGAGGAGGAAGTGAAGAGTGAAGGAGGGAGGGAAAGAAAGTAGTGATGGGGGAAAAATGTGGTATTGTTACATATCGCAATAGTATTTTGGACAATATTATATTGATATTTGACTCCAAGTATCGATTTGTAGGAAATCAGATATTACACAAAAAATAAGTAATTCTTCAGACCCCTTCAGGATAGATATTATTAAGGTATTTGAGGTAGATACAGTGCATTCAGAAAGTATTCATACCCCTGGACTTTTTCCACATTGTTACGTTACAGCCTTATTCAAAAATGTATAAAAAATGTTTTTCCCCCACATCAATCTACACACAATACCCCATAATGATAGAGCAAATAATTTATTAAACATAAAAATTGAAATATTAGATTTACATAAGTATTCAGACCCTTTACTAAGTACTTTGTTGAAGCGCCTTTGGCAGAGATTACAGCCTTGAGTCTTCTTGGGTATGACGCTACAAGCTTGGTACTCCTGTATTTGGGGAGTTTCTCCCATTCTTGAGAGGATCTCTGCAGATCCTCTCAAACTCTGTCAGGTTGGATGGGGAGCATTGCTGCACAGCTATTTTCAGGTGTCTCCACAGGTTCAAGTCCGGGCTCTGGCTGGGCCACTCAAGGTCATTCAGAGACTTGTCCCGAAGCCACTCCTGCATTGTCTTGGCTGTGTGCTTAGGGTCGTTGTCCAGTTGGATGGTGAACCTTCGCCCTAGTCTGAGCACTCTGGAGCAGGTTTTCATCAAGGATCTCTTTGTACTTTGCTCCATTCATCTTTGCCTCGATCCTGACTAGTCCCTCAGTCCCTGCCATAGAAAAACATCCCCACAGCCTGGTGCTGCCATCACCATGCTTCACCGTAGAGATGGTGTCAGGTTTCCTCCAGAGGTGATGCTTGGCATTTAGGCCAAAGAGTACAATCTTGGTTTCATCAGACCAGATAATCATGTTTCTCATGGTGCATTTTGTCAAACTTCAAGTTGGCCGTTGTGCCTTTTACTGAGGAGAGGCAACTCTACCATGAAGACCTAGTTGGTGGCGTGCTGCAGATATGGTTGTCCTTCTGGAAGGTTCTCCCATCTACACAGAGGAACTCTAGAGCTCTCAGAGTGACCATCGGGTTCTTGGTCATCTTTTGACCAAGGACCTTCTCCCCCGATTGCTTAGTTTAAGTTGGGCGGCCAGCTCTAGGAAGAGTCTTCGTGGTTCCAAACTTCTTCTGTTTAAAAACGATGGAAACCACTGTGTTCTTGGGGACCTTCAAAGATGCAGAAGTGTTTTGGTACCCTTCCCCAGATCTATGCCTCGACACAATCCTGTCTCAGAATTCTACGGACAATTCCTTCGACCTCATGGCTTGGGTTTTTGCTCTGACATGCACTGTCAACTGTGGGACCTTTTATATAGACAGGTGTGTGCCTGTCCAAATCATGTCCAATCAATTGAATTTACCACAGGTGGACTCCAATCAAGTTGTAGAACCATCTCATGGATGATCAATGTAAACAGGATGCACCTGAGCTCAATTTCGAGTCTCATAGCAAAGGGTCTGAATACTTATGTAAAATAAGGTATTTCTGTTTTGAATTTGAAACAATTTCTGAAAACCGGTTTTCACTTTGTTATTATGGGGTATTGTGTGTAGATTGCAGAGGATTTTTAAATATAATCCATTTTAGAATAAGGCTGTAACGTAACAAAATGTGGAAAAAGTCAAGGGGTCTGAATACTTTCCAAAGGCACTGTGTATGTTTATGGGTAGCATTAGCTAGCGCTAGTTGGCTGTACCTGTGCCAAAACTATGGTATGTTTTTTGCCAACATGTTTTTAGCACTTTAATTTCCATGACTGATCAAAACAAATGTTCTCATGATCTCTCTTGTCTCTCTGCAGCAGACGTATAGTTAGAAATATGTTTGGAACATCAAGTCCCAATATCGAATCCCAAAACAATATAGAATCGTGAGAATTGCAATACATATCGTATTGGCACCTACGTAGTGGTAATATTGTATTGTGAGGTCCCTGCCCTAAAAGAAAGGAGTGGGTCGTCTTATGTCAGCCACGCCGTGAAGGAAATTTGCCAACATAAATTACCCAGACCTCTCGCTGTTTCTGCTGTCATGGCGATGGAATGGAGCCATCTATTACTCTGTGGTTACTTGTCAGGACGCTAGCTACCCCGCGTGACAGTGGACTGGCTGGGTGTCTGTCTGTCTGCATGTGTGCAGGCTGTTCTCTCTCTCTCTCTCTCTCAAACTCAAAAAAAAATTCTACATCCTGTGGGGGTGTGGCCAATTCAATTTGGAATTTCAACTCGTGTTGCTATATAGCGCATTATGGGCCCTGGCCAGAAGTAGCGTACTATATAGGACATAGGGTTCCATTTGGAACAGATACACAGATATACATCTATTTTAACCCTCCTATTATTGTTGTGGGTCAATTTGACCCATTTCCACTTTTGAGTTGCCCAAAATACTAGTTAACCTCTTTCTCCATGAAATTAAATAACCTTTCCTCATTTAGTGTCATGAACCTAACTTCAAAATGTGGACACATTGATGTGTTGTGGAATGTCTGTGTAGATTTTGTATACAAACATGGATGTTGTGGGTCATTTTGACCCGGAGGTTTTCATGTGTATAGATATTTGCACAGGTCCAAAATAAACAAGTGTCTCTGATGAATTTTTGTTTTGACTGGTCCTGGATACACTTTTATAATTATGTTTTGGTGAAACAGAGTTTCCCAAGCTTTTCCTTCTCAGTGCGAGAGCAACAGATCTCTGACACGGACACTCAAAAATGAGCTCCAAACAGAAAATGCTTGTTTTGAGAAATAAAAAATATATTAAACAAAATAGTTAAATATAGAGTTTTGAAATCAAATGTTCTTTTATTTCTTCTTTCTGAAAGGTCTGACAAGATAAAATCAAGTTTTGGCTGTGTTGAGTGTGTTTAAACTGTGCGGGTCAATCTGGCCCATACCACAATGGATGTCGTTTTTTTCCCAGCAAAGCACAAGGGTTAATGTCACTCCTGTGATGATGGAAATGAAAATGAAAATCCTTGCATCACAAATCCCCAATCCCCAGTTCCCAGCTACAGTACAAAGGCCTTCTGTAATGACTAGGATTTATGGTTCAGGTATACACCACACAGTCAAATAACTGGTATTCTGGCACAGGACATTGCTAGTCTCTTCCCAAGAGGATTGGGGATTTAATATGAGGATATTGGATGTAAAAAATGTTTGGCTCTGGCCAAAAAGTATTGTCATTTCAGATTCCCCCTATATGACCCTGCAGTGTCAGTGAAGGGTGAACTGTCCCTTTAACAGTGTATCTCTCCTCCTTTAATTTGGGTGAACTGTCTCTTTAAATCCAAACCAATGTTGTATGAGTATGTTATCTTTTGAACTATCCATCTATCTCTCCTTGTAATGTGGGTGAACTGACAATTCATCCGATAACATTGAGGAGATTTATCACATCAGTCACCGGCTTCATTAATAAGCGCATGGACGACTTCGTCCCCCACAGTGACCGTATGTAAACACCCCGGTGTCAGAGGAAGGCCCCCAAAAAATTCAGACTCCAGCCACCCATAGACTGTTCTCTCTACTACCGCACGGCAAGCGGTACCAGTGCACCAAGTCTGGAACCAACAGGACCCTGAACAGCTTCTACCCCCAAGCCATAAGAATGGTAAACAAGACTGCTATATAGCTAATCAAATGGCTATTACCC
>QNTS01004101.1:79880-95738 GCA_003317085.1 Hucho hucho | reverse complement strand
CATAGGCCTCAGTGTAATACCATAGGCCTCAGTGTATTAACATAGGCCTCAGTGTAATAACATAGGCCTCAGTGTAATACCATAGGCCTCAGTGTAATACCATAGGCCTCAGTGTATTAACATAAGCCTCAGTGTAATACCATAAGCCTCAGTGTATTAACATAGGCCTCAGTGTAATACAATAGGCCTCAGTGTAATACCATAAGCCTCAGTGTAATAACATAGGGCACAGGAGATGCTTTTGGTAATATGATTATCAACAAAAAAGTTGCAACGAAAAGGTGTGTGTGTGTCCCAAATATTCCCTATGTAGTGCACTACTTACCCCATTGGGCTCTGGCCAACAATAGTGCACCATATAGGGAATAGGGTGACATTTGGGACAAAGTAGTAGTGTGTTGGCGTACGTTTCATGCGTGCCAAAGAAGAATATGGGATATTTATTAGCAGGTGGCTTGACGGCTCCCTCTGGAAGTTCATCAATCTAATGGGGGGAGAGAGAGAGAGAGAGAGAGAGAGAGAGAGAGAGAGAGACTGTTATAACACTCAAGTCAGATGTATCGGTTCATGCGATCATCTCTCAAAAATGAACCCATAATACAAACTGCAACAGTGTATGTGAACTGCATTGTTAACACACTTTAATATTTCAGTAAACAGTATTATCATATCTTCAATGCTGTATGTTGGCTACATATTCCAAACAACAGAAATAAAAGTGTTTATAGTGTCAGTATTTTGAAACAATGTTGCATCTTGNGCTTACAATGTAACATTGTTGTTGGAAAGGGCTGACGCTCACCCGGTTACCTCAGGTCAAGTCTGACTGACTATAAAGGCTAGCTCTAGTAGGCTATACCAAATCGGCGAGTTGCTACAGTAGCTAATTACTCTAAAGGCCTATACAATTACAACAGCTTTCCATTCAAGGGAATTTGTGGAATGTGGAAAATGAAAAGTAAAAACAGTGCGTAGACGGAATAAAAATAGACGTAGTAGCACACCGTTCAATAGCGCTCTCATTTCCTGACTGGGAAACACAGGGAAAATGTAAAGAATGGTAAACATTTTTTTGTGGTTTGCAGCGTATCAAAATAGCGAGCCGCAATTAGCTGTATATGTGATGAAGGTAGGTACACTGTGAACTAAGCACTTTGCTGCGGAAGACGAACAAGCATGGTGAAGAAGGTGGCGGCAAGAGCCCATCGCATATATCCCAAAGCATCGGCGGTATTGTCTCAGGCAACCCCGCCTCCCTGCTCTTCAGCTCGGCTGCATCACCTACTCACCCTCGCTGGCCAGTGTGGGTATCCCTTCATCTTCGCAAAAACCAAATCTCCTGCCTTGTACTCCCGCGGCCGTGGACGAGCCATAATGACTGTGTCAGCCTACTCCAATTTGAGATGAAAATAAATTAACTGTTTTAGTTCGGCCCTCAACAGAGATGGGAATGATCGACCATCAATGTTTTGATAGCAAGACTGCAGTTTACACGTAAATAAATAATTAAAGCAAAGGATAAGGCCTGGAAACGGTGCCTCATGCACAAAAATGTGAGTAGATCAGCGCAAGAATACAGGTACAAAACCTAAATCCCAACGTCGAGAAGCTGTCACTGTAGTCCTTAGAGAGTGTTAATAATAATAATAATTTAAAAAACGTCCTCAATAGTGGATGTATTAATTTAAAAAGGACAGCGACATGGAGAACATGGACTCTCACCAAAATTAGACTACTCCTCAAATAGAGACAGAAAATATGGGTAATTCCTAGACTACATGACCAATTTCTTGCCTGTCCTTGCAAAGAGGCACAATTTAAAATGCAGTATTGTTTTCAATTACAGCCTACATTTTGAGTAGCCTGCAGCCTACTTAAATATGCTAAATAAATTATGTCAGTAAATAGGTCTGCCAGTGCCATAGGTGTCAAACTAACCCTAATACTGCCAAAGTATATGCAGCAATATACTACCTTGTGCAAAGAACACCGCGATTAAAGAGTCTCTAAGGAACTTTTGCTTCTGGGAGAGCTATTGATCCAAAAGGGGCCACTTAAAGAAATGCTGCCCAGATTATCTGATTGGATAGAAAGGGGCACACCTTCCCATGTACATGAGCAAAAGCTACAGTATATAGAGTGCCACAGAGTGAGTCATAATACCCATAAAACCTAGCGGTCAAACAGGGAAATGGCTCCAACTATTTTCCAACCATTTCTTTTTCCCTTGGGGGTATTTAGGAATACCTTGGGGGTATTTAGGACATGGTGACTTTTATCAATATATTTGCCTGTATTTACCCCCAAAAAATGAAATGCTAATTAGCTGCTAATGTGGCTATCATAAAGAACTACAAATGCCATGATAATCTCGACAAGACTGCCGAATCAAGGTAAAGGTACGAATCTCTGGATTAACTATCTAATGCTAGCTAAGTGTAGTAATGAATAATTTAGCTACATTTCTTTAAATGGACAATTCTCTGAACTGTCTTGTGCAAGTTTTATATTGACACAATACCTGTTAGCAAAGGTGTAGCTAGAGATGACGTGCAGGGGTTTGCAGGGATTTGTAATCTTGCATGACGTCTACTTTGATGCTAATTAGCATGTTAATATCTGAGAGGAAATAGAGCCGAATAAAATACTGATAAAAGTCACCTTGTCCGAGAGATTTACATGGTTATCAAAACGTCACGCCAGGGTAAGCCTACACAAAACACAACCCTTATTTTAAGTGTTTCTAATCATCCCCTATGGGAAAAATGAATGGTGGAAAAATGATTGGATCCATTTCCCTGTTTGACTGCTAGGTTTTATGGGTATTATGACACCTCCACTGTGGGGCTATACTGTTAGCATAAATATTCTGATTTTATGAGTTAATGAACCATGCAGACAATACTAATGCCAAAATTGAAGGTTCACATGTAGCCAGCAACTTCTGTATAGCCTCTTCAAACAGATATGGATTGCATTTATCTGTGATTAGGTTGGGTTTTTGGTTAAAGCATATATTGTTCTTCGGATAAAGGCCTATTCTGAATGGTTTAAGTGCTATAAAGAAATGTGTTTATAAGTAGAGTTTACAATGAACTGCAACATATGTCCACATATGTTGTGTTTAATGGGGAAGGCACATGTACATCTAGCCATATAAAGATTAAGAGAGGAAGTCACACTCATCGAAAGATGTTCACTACAATCCAAGGTTACATAAATTCATGTTCAAACTCAAGAGGAAAATCTGAATCATGTGCATATATGTTTCAACCAGCAGATGGTAGTAAAACCTAAGCAATGCCAAAGAACCAAACCCTCATGGACAGCCAGGGCACAGTTTCCCAGGGGTGTTTCAGTTCGATTCAACATTTGCTATGTTGCGTGACGGTTTGCACTGAACGACACGTTTCCCCAAAACGTTCGTCAACTTTCTTGAACAGACTTTGAGGTATGTTCGCTCAGTTTGGTGGGTGTATCGGAGTGTGGCTTGAAACAATGAGTGACGTATGCCTATTTAAAGGGCAGCGGTGCATTTTGAACCCACAACCCAACCACTCCAGTTTTTTAACTGGTTGTACAGAACAGCACCGTTTCCGTTTAATTTAACGTTGCACTCCGTTTTTCTGTACTGAACGCAGCCCAAATGATAACGTCGCGATTCCCGGACACAGATTAAGCACAGTCAAAGAGTGTCTATTATATTGACAAGATAGTTGATTGACCACTCTAACAATGGAAATACATGTCCTCAAATACGGAAGGCAGGTAGGGAGGAGGCGAGATCTGGTGGGACCATTCTAGCCAATGAGAGGGCAGATACGTGTGCACACAGTCAATAGAGATAGAGGAAACTGAGTTGCACTTCCTAACCTCCTGCCCAATGTATGACCATGTTAGAGACACATATTTCCCTCAGATTACACAGATCCACAAAGAATTGGAAAACAAACCCGATTTTGATAAACTCCCATGTCTACTGGGTGAAATACCACAGTGTGCCATCACAGCAGCAAGATGTGTGACCTGTTGCCACAAGAAAATGTCAACCAGTGAAGAACAAACACCATTGTAAATACAACCCATATTTATGCTTATTGATTTTACCTTTTGTACTTTAACCATTTGTACATCGCTACAACACTGTATATATAGATAATATGACATTTGTAATGTCTTTATTATTTTGGAACTTCTGTGAGTGTAATGTTTACTGTTAATTTTTATTGTTTATTTCATTTGTGTATATTATCTACTTCACTTGCTTTGGCAATGTTAACATATGTTTCCAATGCCAATAAAGCCCCTTGAATTGAATTGATAGATAGAGGACTCATCTTTGTATCATTATAGCGTCTGTGATAGCATGGGCAGCACCATTGAGGCTATCTTCATTTTAAAGTACTCAGTTTTCTTCTTCTTCATTGGCTGATTGCTTCCAACTCATAGGAATCCCCACCCATTTGACTAATTCAAAATGGACGAAGCCCTCAATGGCAATGGCCATGTTAAAACAAGTTATATTTATGACGAGTCCTCTATCTATCTCTATGACAACAGGCACAATTCTGATATAAAGTTGTTTTTCTTAAAGTTGCCGAAATGCCACGTGCGTCCACTTATATCAGTGCATTCCTCATAACAACCTAACCATTACAAAACGTATATTCAATCAAGTAAGCCATACATAGAAAAATATATATTCTCTCATTGACCCCCATACGAACATTTCTCACTTCGTGGGTTTATTTTTTGTGGACAGATTTTGGGCAGAGTAAAACCTCTCATGTCTCCTCTTCCTCTCTGGCATAGTCCTGGACCAACCCTGGAAGTGATTTTTAGTCCATAACTAGGTGTAAACTGTGACTGTGAAAACGGCACCAAATGTTGAGCTTCATACTGAAAACTATTTACGCAACATGCAACAATTTCCACGATTTTACTGAGTTACAGTTCATATAAGGAAATCAGTCAATTGAAATCAATTCATTAGGCCCTAATCTATGGATTTCACATGACTGGGTAGGGGCCCAGCCAGTCAGAATGAGTTCTTCCCCACAAAAGGGCTTCATTACAGACAGAAATACTCAGATTCATCAGCTGTTCAGGGGGCTGGTTTCAGACGATCATGCTGTTTAATCAGCTTTCTTGATACGCCACACCTGTCAGGTGGATGGATTATCTGGGTAAAGGAGAAATGCTCACTAACAGGGATGTAAACAAATTTGTGCACAAAAATCTAGAGAAATAAGATTTTTGTGCGTATGGAACATTTCTGGAATATTTTATTTCAGCTCATGAAACATGGGACCAACTCTTTACATGTTGCGTTCATATTTTTGTTCAGTATAGTTATCACATTAAGCCTAACACATATACTGTATACCACATTCAATATATATTTTTAATGGTTTATACTTGATAATTTAATCAAATATTTTGTTCCATGTTGTGTATGGTACATATATCAAGACTTAAGTTACAAAAATATTTTGGTAAGGCTCTTGGTAGGCTATAAACTGGTTACGGTTGTCATACTGGAAAGTGGAAATAATAAAATAATAATTTCTATTTGGGTTCAAAATGATTTTCCTCAAAATACGTGTTAACATTTGGATCCTTTGGATCAGGTGTTATTACATAATAATACATTGAATTATAGGACCTCTATAGTGACAGTCTGATAAGGGTTGTCATAAAAATAATAGAACATTATGTAATTAGGTGATTATCAATGTAAAGCCATTTTCACAAAGAAGACAGTATTTTACATTTAAAAAAGAAGGTTATTACTATATGACCTCTATACAAACAAACCGTTATTCGTTTGTTTTTCGCAGCTATACCCCTTTTTATACATATTAGTGCATAACTGGCAATCTGGGAGGGGTGGGAAGTGGGGTTGCTGTTAATCCACAAGGGCTGTTTGCAATTCAAACTAGGTTGGTGCTAAACCATATGGAGTTGTTAAAGGTCAATATCAAATCATTTCTGGGTAACAATTAAGTACCTTACTGTGATTGTCTTTAATTAAAATGATCAAAAATTAACAAAAATAGCTTCTTAGGAAAAAGCAATTTCTCAAGCAAGAATTTTGCTAGGACTGTCTGGGAGTGGTCTGAGTGGGGAGGGGAAAAAAGAAAACTAGCTGTTATTGGCAGAGATGTTTGGAACTCTCTTCATTGTTTGTCTATTAACTAATTTACCACCTGGTGATGTCACCAGGCAGGTCAAAACACCATCCCACCAAAACAGGCTGGAATTTCAGTAGGTCTTTTCAAACAGCTCTCACACTACCAGGGCATAATCATCATTTTCACTATTTCACAGTATTATTCCAACCTCATAGGGTGGAAATATGTCAAACTGGGTTTTTAGTGGTCAAAATGTGCCATGTGTTTTACTCCTACCCCTTTCAAATATACTAAAAAGGTTACATTCATTTTTTGGATTTTGTTGGCATTACCTATTTTTATTTCCTACATACAACATTGGCCTACTTACTCCTAATACACAAGGTTTAGAATCCTTTATCTGAAAACACTATCAATGTCTGACATTGAATTGTTGTCTTTTTACTCTCACTGTTCTGCTGTAGGTCTTGACTAGAGGACAGAGAATATGGTGCTCTCCCTGAGACAGAGAATATGGTGCTCTCCCTGAGACAGAGCATATGGTGCTCTCCCTGAGACAGAGAATATGGTGCTCTCCCTGAGACAGAGAATATGGTGCTCTCCCTGAGACAGAGCATATGGTGCTCTCCCTGAGACAGAGAATATGGTGCTCTGCATGAGACAGAGAATATGGTGCTCTCCCTAAGGCAGAGAATATGGTGCTCTCCCTGAGACAGAGTGGGTGATGTAAGTTGTCCAGCACTCCAAAATGTTCCTTCTTCCTGTCTCCCCCCTCCTCCCACGCCTCCCCAGACTAGTGTATTAGTAGGAACAAAAGTCATCTGCTGTCCATCTGGCTGCAGTGCCGGGGCAGTAATACCCCCTCATATTCAACAGCTTCCCAAGCCCCTGTGGAAAATCAATTTTACCCTCTGCCTCACCCTCCTCCTTTCTCCCCCTCTCCCTCTCCCTGCCCTCCTCCTTTCTCCCCCTCTCCCTTCCCTCCTCCACCTCCCATCTCCCCTTCTCCCTGCACTCCTCCANCAAAAGCAGCAGCAGTGCTCATGAGGGTCTGTTGTTACAGTGGTTGGACTCATAGTGGTGTAGTAGGCTATACAGCCGAAGAGAGAAGCGACAAGACTATAATCTAATCACAGGAGGCTGCTGAACGGCTCATAATACTGTCCGGAACATAGAAACCACGTGTTTGATGTATTCGATACCTTTCCACTTATTCCGCTCCAGCCATTACCATGAGCCTGTCCTCCCCAATTAAGATGCCACCAACCTCCGATGAATCTAATGTAGAAAAAATATGTTGATTTGGTAAACAAAAGTTATCTGTAGTTGTCAGTCATGCATACTATTAACTTTTTTCTTCTAATAAATCATTATTTGGGAACATACGTCTCTTTGTGGATATGGTTTCTGCTGCAGTGGTTCCTAAACTTATTTTGTGCCATGATTCATCACCTGAAGCTGATGCATAATCTTCATTTCAACCTCAAGATAAACAGAACAATGTTTCTAGCTATACCGCCTAACCTTCGGTTGCAACTCAGTAGGAATTGGCTGCGATCCACCAGTGGGTTACATCCCACCAGTTGGGAAACAGGATACCAGAAACAAAGATTCCTCCTCGGGCTATGTAGCCAACGAATATTACTCCATCACCACTTAAAAAGTTGGATAGAAATGTTTAAATTCTGCTGTGAACAGTGTGTGGAGGGAAATGAACAAGTGATCCACCTCCTACAAGGTTTTCTATGGTTACTGTCGCCTACATACAGTGCACTGAGGGGACGGAAATAACCGTCGCACCCCCTTTGAGTGGTACTACATTCCCACACCAGCAATAAAGGATCGAGGCACTTGTCAGAACTGGGCTTTTCAGCAGCAGCCAAGTGGTAATGGCCAGCTCTGTGTAAAACATGTAAATGGAAGCTGTGGGTTGACTTTAAATGAAAAGTTACGCAATCAGCGCTTTCATCCTCTGTTTTGCAGCATTAGTTTTAGCGTACACTTTGTTTCGTTGCGCAACAGATTCATCCTCCTCACCTGGGGGTGTGCGCCTACCGGAACTACTCCTACCACCAGAACTACTCCTACCACCAGAACTACTCATACCACCAGAACTACTACTCCTACCACCAGAATTACTCCTACCATCAGAACTACTAATACCATCAGAACTACTCCTACCACCAGAACTACTCTTACAATCAGAACTACTCCTACCATCAGAACTACTCCTACCATCAGAACTACTCCTACCACCAGAACTACTACTCCTACCAGCAGAATTACTCCTACCACCAGAGCCACTCCTACCACCAGAACTACTACTCCTACCACCAGAACCACACCTACCACCAGAACTACTCTTACCACCGGAACTACTCCTACAATCAGAACTACTCCTACCACCAGAACCACCGCTACCACCAGAACTACTACTCCTACCATCAGAAAAACTCCTACCATCAGAACTACTCCTACTACCAGAACTACTACTCTTTACCATCAGAACTACTCCTACCATCGCTGGTCCATTTCTGTCTATACCCTCTGACATTGATGCTACACTATGGCAACACTTATCCATCTCAACATTTCTTGAATGATTAGCCTCTAGGCCTAGTTGGTTACCACTGGTCCTCAGTGCTTTTTAGTTGGATTTATGTGAATGACTTGTGATACAAGGCTCATATATTCAGCTCATATATTTATTGTTGTAGAGGTGTGTGTGTGCTGCGTGTGCGTGCGCGCATGTGTGTGTGTGCAGGCTTATGCAGCTTTATATGAGTAGACTTAGAAAAAAAGTGCTATCTAGAACCTAAAAGGGTTCTTTGGCTGTCCCCACAGGAAAACCCTTTGAAGAACCCTTTCTGGTTCCAGGTAGAACCCTTTTGAGTTCCATGTGGAACCCTTTCTACATGGAACCCAAAAGAGTTATATCTGGTATCAAAAAGGGTTCTCTTAAGGGGACAGCCGAGAGAGTGTATGCACTTGTGTCTGTCTCTGTGGTTCTGTGGTTGTTTTGTCTGGGTGGTGGGGACAGACAGCGGGCATAAGGTTAGTAGTGTAGTTAAGGTTAGGGTTAGGTTAAAAATCCAATTTTAAGAAGATCAACTGTAGAAATAGGCGGGTTTATGACTTTGTGGCTGTGGTAACTAGTGACGACCCCTCAGAGTCAATAACAACAACACACTGCACGGTGACCTCACAACCAGGTCCTCCATGTTGTTAATGCTTCACTGAATCAACAGTGGTTATGTCCCAAATGGAACCCTATTCCCTATATAGTGCACTACTTTTGACCAGGGCCCATAGGGCTCTACTCAAAGTAGTGCACTACGTAGGGAAACACAAAACGGGAGAAAACTTTTTGAAACAGAAGAGGTCCAACAAGAACACTCCATTTCATTTGTACCGTTTCAAAGCGTTTTCTGTTTCTTGCCTACTGAACATGATTCTACTATGCAGTCATTTCTATTGTGTAGTTATGTATAAAAAATACTCCTGTAAGTGTAGCTTTTATATAATTGAGGATGAAGTGGTGTTTTTAATTCCCAGCACCACAAAGAGAAGACAATGTAATAACTGCAGGTTAATATTAGTAGAAATTGGCACTGAAAATATTGTGGATAAAGCAGATTCATATTTTGTTACAGGTGGCGAATCGTATGATAGTATTTACTTAAAGAAAACGAAATAGATAAATATTATATATGAAATGAGACCAAAGCGTGCTAACAGATATGGCTTTTTATTGAATAGGAACGAATATTGTAACATTAAATCAAAAAACACATGGTTTATTTTTACAAATCCATACAACTTCACAAAGAAATTGACATTTTATCTAGCTCAATGTAATTAAATACATAAGGTCAAATATACACTGAGTGTACAAAACATTATGACAGACTGACCAGGTGAATCCAGGTGAAAGCTATGATCCCTTATTGATGTCACTTGTTAAATCCACTTCAATCAGTGTAGATGAAGGGGAGGAGACAGGTTAAAGAAGGATGTTTAAGTCTTGAGACAATTGAGACATGGATTGTGTATGTGTCCCATTCAGAGGGTGAATGGGCAAGACAAAAGATTTAAGTGCCTTTGAGCAGTGTATGGTGGTAGGTGCCAGGCGCACCGGTTTAAGTGTGTCAAGAACTGCAACGCTGATGGGTTTTTCACGCTCAACAGTTTCCTGTGTGTATCAAGAAGGGTCCATCACCCAAAGGACATCCAGCCAACTTGACACAACTGTGGGAAGAATTGGAGTTAACATGGGCCAGCATCCCTGTGGAATGCTTTCGACAACTTGTAGAGTCCGTCCCCAACAGATTGAGGCTGTTTTAAGGGCAAAAGAGGGGGGTGAAACTCAATATTAGGAAGGTTTTTTTTATGTTTGTACACTCAGTGTAGATGCAGAATACCTAGACCAACTACTGTGAAATAATACAAGAACGTAACTTTGGACATATTTTCCCCTCCCAATAAACATCTCTTAGGATGCAGAATGAGTCCAGTAAAATTAGCATATTTGATGCAGTATATGTGTTTTGGTTTCTTTTAGATTACAAATGACTCTATTCACAAAATATACAATTTAATAATTATTTAGGTACCATATGTTTTGAAGGGTGTGCGTGGACATTGGGCCCTGGCTACTTATCTTTCAGTTAGGTTTTGTTTCTCAGTGTTTGACTTGTTCACAGTACAATATCATATGATCCAACTCTTGGAGACAATGACCGTCTGTCTGACTGTCTGTCTGTATGTCTAGAATGATGCCCTCACCCACTCTAGTGCACAAGATGTGAGCAGATTTGATTACAAAAGACCATGAAAATATATAAAAGTTCTTCCAATAAATGTTTTCTTCCAAGAGTTGTAATAGCTTTTTAAGAGCCCAAGTCTGAATACTGCTTTTTCTGTGATGTGTTTTCAGATCAGAGCATCGAGAGAGGCTGTTTTAATACTGCATGCCTCATTTATACGGTGTCCATGTTAGGACAGCCTCAATCTCAGCCTAAGACTGAGGCTGTCCTAATAGGGACACAGTACTGCATGAGGTGGTTGGATTCGTATGCACCTCGGGACTGAGAAATCTTTGGTCAACGTTATCACGCTAGCATAATGCAACATCCAGAAACAGCAACGATAGGAGAGGAACAGAACCACACATACAACATCAAACAATAACTTATATCGATCAAGTTCACAATACTTAAAAAACTTTTTTTTTTAAACAAAGATCTTTACAGACCACAGTCCAAAGAAACTAACGTACGCCACACTTCTAGAATGTCACAGACGCTTTTGATTGGAACGATACGTGTAAACTCCATCTGGGAAAGTTGACGATAACTACCAAGAACACCGAAAATATTTCACTTGTTATAGTTGATCACCACTGGTAAGTAAAACTACTTTAAAGTACTACTTAAGTAGTTTTTTTGGGGGGGATCTTACTATTTATATTTTTGACAACTTTTTGTTTTAATTCACTACATTCCTAAAGAAAATAATGTACTTTTTACTCCATACATTTTCCCTGACAACCAAAAGTACTTGTTACATTTTGTCAAAATTGTCAAATTCACGCACTTATCAAGAGAACATCCCTGGTAATCCCTACTGCCTCTGTTCTGGCGCACTCACTAAACACAAATGCTTAGTTTGTAAATGATGTCTGACCTTTGGAGTGTGCCCCAGGCTATCTGTAAATTTAAAAAGCATATGGTGCCCCCTGGTTTGCTTAATATAAGGAATTTGAAATTATTTATACTTTTACATTTAAGTATATTTAAAACCAAATACTTTTACTCAAGTAGTATTTTCCTGGGTGACTTTCACTTTTACTTGAGTAATTTTCTATGAAGGTATCTTTACTTTTTCCACCACTGTTGATGACTGGAGATAAGTGTGACTAAAACAGTATGTGATTTAGAAACTGGCAGGTGATCCTAAACTGGATGTGAGTGAATTATACTAGACTGTAAGGCAAAGTAATGGAACTATTTAGAATTAGTGCATAGAAATAAAAGAGCTAGAGAGAGGGGTTGAGATGCACAACGTTTTAAAGATGATGCATGATTTTTAAGTGTTTTAAATCAAGACAAAAATACATGATAGGAAAATTATGTATAAATTGCTGTTTTTCTACATCAATAAATATCAATTTAAAAGAACATATGCCAAAAATGTTGGCAGGGGAAAGGAAACAGAATTAGTCTAAAATGAGTCCAAGGAATGGAATGCAAAAGGACTTCATGTGTACCTCAGTTTGAGGTTTCTGAACTTGACATACCTGGAGAAATCCACTCAACATTCGGTGAGATATACTGTCCAGTAACATTTGCAACAGAAAAAGCAGATACAATCTGCCATAACAAAGAAAAATGCAGCTGGATTCCACAATCCCAAGCTCACTACAGACATTACCCCCCAAAAACAATGGATTTTTTTCAAAAAGTGCTAACCTGCAAGCCTGTTCTGGTGTCAAATAAACAAAGACTAAAGAATACAGTGAGAGTGAATCAGGGTCTGTGTGAGCTGAATCTCGGGCAAGGCCCTACTCCTGGTCAAGAGTGGTGCCGCCGCCACTGCCAGTCAGGTTGCGGTGCAGGTTGGGGTTCTGGCTGTGTCTATTGCGGCTCCGTACTGACGAGAATGTGGTGTCGCAGCCTGGGACTTTACACTTGTGCAGCAGGCGCAGGTGGACAGTCTTGTAGTGGGCTCTGAACGTCCCCTTGTTGCTGTATACCTTCTGGCATACGTGGCAGGTAATGGGTGAGCCACCTCCGCCCCCCTGCGGCCCCACCTGTCCTCCCCCCACACAGCCCAGGGTCCTCTCCCCACCCGAACCTAATCCTTCCCCACCGGGGCCTCCTAGACCAATCCCGTCGCAGCTCTCCCCATCGCTGTCCTCCTCCATTGGCAGAGGCTCCTCCTCTAGCCCCTCCCCTTCCTCGCTGCCCGCCCCATCGGAGTCCCAGGAGGAACGGGCGCTGACGCCCCCACGAGGAGGTACAGACGATGACGTACTTAGGTCCAGTACCGCCCCCTCCTCCACCCTTCCTCCTCCTCCCAGCTCCTCTCCTGCATTCTCCCCTGTCCTTTTGTCGGCCATCTTGCTCATGGGGAAGACCAGGCCCATGCGGTTGTGTCCTCTGAAGATGACGGACGTCTGGCTGCCTGGGTCTCTCTGGAGCTCTCTCTCCCTCTGGAGGTCTCTCAGGTCCTGGCGGTAGTCCAGGCTGACAGGGTCTTTGTCCCTGCAGAGGGAGGCTGGGGAGTAGAGGGAGCTGGGTGATGGGCTGTACAGGTCTTTGGTCAACAGCTTGTGGTGGAGGTTGAGGTTGGAGCTGTGCCTGGAAGACACAAAATGTAGGAAAGGTTGTTTCTTGGTTGGTACCAAGGTACCTTTAGCAATTGTTCTATCTTTAATTGACCATTAATCTCTGTTAAATAGGTCTGTAACTGAGGTGTTTGTGGTTGCTGCCAGGTGGGTGTGGTTTTATTAGATCATTTGAAAAGACATTCTAACCATTTCACTTCAACAGAACCTCTGACATCATACGCTTAAACATCCTACATTGTACTAGAGAATGACACATCCCTTTCAGAAATCCCTGACAGACTATACAACTAAATGACAGACTATTAACTGACTGATGTGTGTTTGTTCTCTCTCACCTGTCTCTGCTCCTGCGGGAGGGGAAGGCGGCGTTGCAGCCAGCCACCGTGCACATGTGCATCTCCTTCAGGTGCACGTTGCGGTAGTGCATCTTCACACTGTACTGGTTGTTGAACGTCTTGCTGCAGATCTCACAGTGGTGTGGAAGGTCATCCCTGTCCAGTGCCCCCTCCTCGGAGTCCATACGAGACTGCAGGAGGCTAGAGTCTGTGTAGTCTTCCATACAGCCCTCTGGTCCGTCCTTCCCTCTGTCGCCTAGTCTGAACAAACCGCCGTTGGTCAGTCGGTGGTCCATGTCGTCGCACAGCTTGTCTTGGTGCCGGGAGGTTGGTTGGTGGCCCTCCTCTCCCTCTGTCTCTGTGTGGTCTCTGCTCAGAGAGAGGCTGTGGTTCTCTCTGTGGTTGAGTTTTCCATCATAGGGGGATGAGGCGCAGGTGATCATACCTGTCTCTGCCTGCCGGGATCCCTCTTCTTTTTTGTCTTCGTCCTCCTCTTGTTCCCTGCCTCCACACATCTCTCTCTCCGGGCTGTGGGACCTTGGCCGCTTCACCCCCTCCCTCTCTCCTCTCTCCCCAGCTAGAATGACTCCTCTCTCCTCTCTTTCCCTCTCCCTCTCTACACCCATCTGTCTCATACACAAATCCCCCCCTCCTCCTACCCCTCTCTCACACTCCTCCTTGTCCCTGCCCTGTATAGGGCTCATGTCCTCTGAACCGCTGTCCTCCCCCATCCCTCCCTCCCTCTCTACCGCTTCCTTCTCGATCTTGATGGGCATGCTCGACTTCCGTGACTTCTTCTTGGGCACAGGGTCAATGATGGCACCACAGGGGTCTGGGGCGGTGATGGAGGTAGGTTTGAGGGGGAGCGAGGAGGAGAGGAGGGGGAGGGAGGGGAGGTGTTGGCCGGGGGTGTTGGCCAGCTCGTCAGGGGTCACCAGGCTCCGGTAGAAAGGCAGCACAGGCTGCACTGTCTTCAGGTTGGGGAAGAGGATGCCGTGGCCCAGGTGCCCCATGCTGGGGAAGGAGCTGCTGTGGTGCAGCTTGGTGCTGCTGGTGGTGGAGTCCACATGACTCACCATGTAGCTGGCAACCGACTTCTGGCTGTCGGGGGACGAGGTCAGGGACACAGGGATGGATGAGTGGGGGTACTCAGACCGCGGTTTGTCGCTTGCTTCGGAGTCTTCGTCGGCCGAAAGGCTCCCGCCGCCTCGCAGGTCCTTGTCGCGGTTGTTGCGGTTCATGGGCATATGCAGGCGCGGGTTGGGGTTGGCGCTGTGGCGGTTGCGGCTGCGCAGCGAGCTGAACACCATGTTGCAGCCGTCGATGGTGCACTTGTGTTTGATCTTCAGGTGCACAGCGTTGTAGTGGATTTTCAGCGTGCCCTTGTCGTAGAAGGTCTTGTCGCACGCACTGCAGTACACACGCCCCTTCTTGAGACTTCCTCCCCCTCCTCCCCCGTTCCGGTCCATGGAGCGTTGGAGCTTGCTATCGGGGGACATCTGGGTAAAGTCAGAGTTCATCATGGAGGGGGTGCAGGGTGTGGAGCGGCCGTCTGAGTAGTTGTCGCTGGTGGGGAAGTCCTCAGCCTCCATCTTGGGCGTGACCGAGAGGCCGTCCAGAGGGTTTTCTCCGCCCCTGTCCAGGTCAGAGGTGAAGGAGGCGGAGCTAGAGCCCACCAGGCTGCTCTCGGTGGGAGGCGGCCCGGGGAGGGGGAGGGCGTTGGGGTTCTCGTCCCCCCGTCTCTGCCCCTGCTCCATCTGCCCCCCTTGCTGCTGCTGCAGCGCCCCCGGTGGCGACCCCAGGAGCGGCGCTGGCACGGAGCCCAACAATTGAAATGGTAGCATAAACGCCATACTATTAATAAAGTTCTCAAAGTGGTGCGCTTTGGACGAGCTCAGTTTCTCCACCTTGGGGGTCAGGATGTTGTTGGTGGTGGCAGTGCGCGGGGTGCTGCGCTCGATGAAGGTGCGGATGTCTGAGTTGGTGCGGGTGCTGGGGACCAGCACGGCCTGGCCCTCCTTGTCCTGCAGCGCCATCA
>QNTS01004101.1:40652-55353 GCA_003317085.1 Hucho hucho | reverse complement strand
ATAACTAGCCCTGAGTTGGAATAGAATAGAAACATGTGTATAACTAGCCCTGAGTTGGAATATAATAGAAACATGTGTATAACTAGCCCTGAGTTGGAATAGAACAGAAACATGTGTATAACTAGCCCTGAGTTGGAATAGAATAGAACCATGTGGATAACTAACCCTGAGTTGGAATAGAATAGAACCACGTGGATAACTAGCCCTGAGTTGGAATATAATAGAAACATGTGTATAACTAGCCCTGAGTTGGAATAGAATAGAAACATGTGTATAACTAGCCCTGAGTTGGAATAGAATAGAAACGTGTATAACTAGCCCTGAGTTGGAATAGAATAGAACCATGTGGATAACTAGCCCTGAGTTGGAATAGAATAGAATATAATATATAACAGAGGATGGCCTGTAGTCATATTGTCAGGTTAAAACAACTTCCTGCCTGGGTTGCTGCTTTAAAGTTCCTCCTTTTGTTTTAAGGGAGTTGCCGCTGTAAGTAAGCAGCGTCTTATGGCAGGTAAGGACAACCTCTACCTCCCTCAGCAAGCATGGACACAGCCCGGTCAGGACGCATACATCAATCACCAAATGATTCACATGGAAAAAAGAGATGAGAAATTATCTAAAAGTTACTGAATGCAAACTAGGCGTATTCTGTGAATAAACATGAATAATGACGGCATCAGCAAACGCTGGGAAACGACAGCGCTACAACGATACACGTTTTTCTAATTTCTACCTCAGGAGCATGTAGCAAGATTTGGTGAAAGGAGAGAAACGAGGAGAAGAATGTGGAAAAGAAATAAGACAAGATGTTTCTCACCTCAGCCATTGTCATTAGAGATAGGTTTCCAGGGTTACCGTGTAGTTTGCCATTCCCTGCGAGTCCTACAAAAGAACTGCCTCCAACTCTCCCGTCTGAACAAGTACTAACGCAAAAGAGCCATCACACGCCAGCACTCTGTCACACACTCATACACACACTGTCACACATACACACAGAGAGAGAGACACACACACACACTGTCCTCAATGCTCACACCACATAAAAAAACAATAAACGTACTGCTCTTACTCACACTCACACACACACACCTTTTTTTCCACTCTCTCTTCCTATGTTGCTGAGGACTGGCTCTAAACTACTCAAGATGTGCTCTGTAGAGTGTGTGTGTGAGTGTGTGTTGAAACCGGGCACAGGGGATTGGAATGAGATCCTCCCACTCTACCACTCGGCATTCTCACCTCAGCTCCCTGCTCCCTCCCCAGCCAGCAGAGCAATCGCACAAACACACGCGCACACACACACACACACTCCCACCCCCATAGTCACAGGGCAGCCCCCCTCACAGCTGGCTAGAAGAGGGCATGACACTCATCTTTCACAGAGATTTGATCAAAAGGAATCACAAAGGCTGGAGGCACTCTTAATGCAGTCAGGAGAGACTCTACCTCTCCCTCTCCTTTCCTCTCCCACTCTCTCTCAGCCTGAGTAATGCTTTAAATCAATGCTGCCCCTCTCAGATCAGAGCTCAGTCCAGCACGGTTGTGTGTGTTCACCTTAATGGAGGTCTGTGAACAGCCTACATAACAAGTTGTGCCTTGTGCCGTCAGGAATGTGTCAGTCTCTGTGTTAAGTATTTCTTTAGGACAAAGCACATTCATAATACTTCTGAAACATTATTGTCCCTGCTCACTCTGACACATTTCTTCACACACTTTTCTGACAGAACACAAGGTAGAATAACTCCAAGTATTGTTATCAAGTCTTAGTCAGTTATCAATGATACAATTGACTCGCGCACGCCGCACACACACACACACACACACACTTGTTTTGACAGCGTACTGGACTTCAAGTCCACCTTATTCAAGAACATGATCATCCAAATAAATGTGCAGGAGTACATTTATCTTTGTGTGAATAATTAATTGTCTTTCTTTTTCCAATTATCATAATGATAAAACAGGGACAAATTCTGTGTTCACTCATTCAGAAATGGCCCACAGTGACTGTTTCACGTCAGTGTTTAGGTCTATTGTCTCATGGTGACACACTTAAACCACGTCAGAGAAAAATGCTAATGAACCGTCTGACTGTTTCTTTTTTACCCTCCTTTTTTTGTTGCTTCAATTATGAGCCACTCACAGGGGTTAGAGGTCAAAGCACCCTGCAAAGTCTGCTATAAGCAGAGTAGCCTAATACTCTCTCTCTATCACGCTCTCCTGTTTTTACACGTCTCTAATTCGCTCTTCCTTATTAACTCCTTCACCGTTTCAAATGTTCTCTCTCTCCTTTCATCTCTTTGTTCTCCTTTGCCAATGTATTTTATTTTACTTTGTCTCTCTGTCTGTGTCTGTTTCTCTCTCTCTCGTTCTCTCAGAGAAAGCTCTCTCCTGCTGCTGATCTTAGCCATTAGGGGCGTCTGCTAATCTACAAATTACACAGCAAGTTTAAACAGGTATGCTGTTGCTGCCTCTGTCTGTCTGGCCTACCTGTGCTTTGTTAGCTACCAGCGGAGGAGATGGTTTCCACCAGGAAAATAAAATCACTCAAATGCTAAACATCTCAGGCCGCAGTTTTTTTATACAAGCATTAAGTATAAATCTAAGTATTTACAGAATTTGCAGAGAGTGTCTGGGACGGTAACTGATAAAACCTATCTAATAACCCTTGAAGTTGGATATTAACCCTCCATTACTTTCACACATGACATCAAAGCTTTTCTGATTTGTGAATAAGCCCAAATGTTATGAGGTTATTACACATGGATCAGGAGAGATAGTCAATCAGGCATGCAACGCAGGGTGGAGGAGCCTCAGTCCTTCTTCCCCGTCAGGGAGATACATACGCCTGGAACTCTTCATTTAGTCCTTACCTAGGGGATGCATACCAAACAGACAGACAGACGGACGGATGGACACAGAGACCTGGGTTGGATTATGAGGTCCTGCTGGTTGGTTAGATTGCTGTTCTACGGTAGGCTAGAACCGCTGTTGCCGTATGCACGCCCCAAGGGTGGCGGAGCGGAGGAGGCTCCCGCTAAAACCACAGTAAATAAACACCATGTGCAGAGAAAGAGGTCACGCTGTTATTTATATGTTGGCCATTTTGGTTCCCGAAAATAATCATAATAATGCTTGAGGATGTGTTGTGTTGGTATGAATGTTTGGCTTGGTCTTGGAAATATCAATGGTTTATTTGAGACAGTTTTTGTACAAATAAAATAAAACCCAGAAACATTTAAATCAGAATTAGATTTAGTTTTTTAAGGTGACAGAATCTTTGTAAATTTATTCAGCGCTGGTTTAATAAACAATATTTATTTTGTTTCTCCTCATAGTGAAACATTGAAAGTGGATTACCTAAAGTGGTATCTTACTGTGAAAAGCCAGTCTTACTGTGGCAAAAATATAACTAATTCGACATGAAATGTGAAATAACCAACGTGTATGATTCAATGAAACAATGATTACTGATTATTTTCTCTCTGCTGTATCATAATGAGCCAAAAGAGAAAGGAAGTGCCTTTCGGAAGATGTCTGTCTCAGGTTTTGGTCAGCTGTGCTATAATGCTCACCAGCCTCAGAAAGCCTACGTTGTCTGTCTCAGATGTTGAAAATCTCTCTCTTTCTCTCTGTGAAGTGCCTGCTTATGGGGCGGTCAATACAACAACGTCAGCTTGTGGGAGCTGTGTATAGAATGTGTTTCCTGTCTGATTATGGGAGCTGTGTATAGAATGTGTTTCCTGTCTGATTATGGGAGCAGTGTATAGAATGTGTTTCCTGTCTGATTATGGGAGCTGTGTATAGAATGTGTTTCCTGTCTGATTATGGGAGCTGTGTATAGAATGTGTTTCTGATTAAGGCTCTGTATGTTATAAAAGGCAGGTCGTGTCCTCCAGGTAGTCACTAGATGACCATGTCTGAAGGAACTAAAACGTCAGTAGTCGTTCTATAAAAGACAAAAGTGGCAATACATGAGCTATTTATACCTAAACTAGGGTTAGACTTCTGATTATTAGTAGGATGAAGGTAAATACTAGAGGAAGGGTTCTATCATTTTTGTGGTTATAAAGTGCCAAAGTACTTCCCTCCTCTCTGGAATGACCAGGTAGTGACGACCGTGTCGTTCTGACCCAGGCTGGACCTGTCCAGACACAGCCAGGTGGAACGAACTGGAGTGGCTTGTTGTGAAGATCTGTGTGTGTGGTTTGTGTGTGTGTCCTTGTGTGTGTCTGCAGTTAACGTATCTACCATGTGTATCTATCCTGTGTGTGGTGTGCGTGTGTGTTCTCACACGCATATCTGTGTGTGTGCGTCCGCCTTTACTTTAGCTGACAGTAAAAAGGGTAGAAGAGAAGCCATTACCCACAGCCACTCAGCAGGACTGGCCTCTGGCTACATCCAGCAGCCTCTGTGGTACCAGGCCCTGACCGTCACCTCCCCAAATGGCAGGCGTTTACCTGTCATCCCCGGTCATTACTCAATAAACACTCTCGCATCCACGGTCACTTTAAAATCACATTACAGAGGACAGAGAGAGGCTAAGAGAGTCTGGGTGTCTCCCAAATGGCACCTTATTCCTATGGGCCCTGGTCAAAAGTAGTGCACTATATAGGGAATAGGGTGCCATTTGGGCCGTAGCCTAAGAGAGCCTGAGTTCACTTCAAATTAGGCTTTAAACAGACGTGTCAGTGGTTGGGCTGGAAGATATTTAGTGGGGAAACAGGGCATGTGTATGAGTGTGTCCAATATAGCTTAGTTTGTTGAATGTTCGGTGAGTGATAAGATGGGTTTAGTCGTTAACAATCACTCCATGTATGCAAAAGAAACAACGCAGAATCGTTTTTTAGAGGGCCATTTTGACTCGAAGTAAATTATGCTAGCGCAACACACTGGCGTAGTTGTGTGTGGACGGTTTTAAAGTGTGCTTGTGCGTGTGTGTTCATGGTGGTTTAATGAAGACCAGTTTAATCTAAAGCAGTGAGAGTAAAAGCATGGATGGGCTCTAAGTGCACTTCAAATGTAGGTTTAGAGCACCTGTTTTTACATTCAACTACAGAACTATATCAACTACGTGACCTGCTTCAGTGAAAGGGAAGAACATTCTGATAGATCTGATACTTATTTCAATATTTTAGACTAAAGGCAACACATTAAAACTCTCTAAAGATAAATAACACTATTGATTACTGTCAACAACGTAATTGTAACAGAAACGTCAATTACTATTAAACACTTGCTATTTAGCATCTATTCTATAGTGTCAACCACCTTGTTTGGAGAACAAAAATGTTGTGATGAAAAATCCGATGTTTTACTTATTTCCATTGTCCCTCCGCCATTACAATAATGTTCCCCTCGCTGCCAATCAAGGTTTTGGACTGGAACCCTCAGAGAGCCGTGGACAGCGGTCTGGCTCATATGTGAGGGTGACTGATGCAAGCCATGTGTCTGTCTGTTCTATTGGCCGTTGAGAGAGTGTGAAGGGATCCTAACATGGGGCTCACCTGCAGGAAAACACATTAGCAGAAACAAAAACAACTCACACACAGAGAGAGAGAAAGACAGAGAGAGTGAATGGATAGAGAGAGAGAGAGAGAAGGGATACAGAGACAAAGACAGAGAAGGGATAGAGAGAGAAGAGAGAGAGAGCTGGCTTCACTGTCTATTATTGTGTCAGATTAAAAAGCATTATTTGGCTGAAGTGGAACAATTGCGCTCCAAACCTACTGTTGCGAGAGGTAGAGGGAAACTGGAGTCAGCGCTCACATTTCTCTAACATTTTACTCTAAGCATCGTTGTTTCTTTGTTTGGGGGTAATACTCACATGAGTGATGCCCGATCCTAAATGTAGCCCTATACCACCGATGCTCCCCCCCCACCCCGATCAGGTCACAATGGAGAATAGAGAGATTAATAAAGCTACTCCCCGTCCTTCTCATCCCTCATCCCTCCATCCTTTTATTTCTCCATCCTGTGAGTCTAGTATTGATCAGGCTTGTGGGGCATTAGAGAGGCAGGGGGAAGATGCTTTTATGATAATCTCTGTCAGGCGCAGAGAGCACCGGACAGTAATGGCTGCATTAGACCCCCATCCCCTTTCCACCCGACACCTGGCCTGTTCTCCTAGGACCGGCTGTTTGCATTACAACACTGTGTTAATGGCCTCTTTAGTGGCCAAGGGGGTGGGGGGTGGTTGGGCTTGTTGAGAGACATAGGAAACTTTACAGGAGTTTCCAGTACAGGAGAAGAGCAGAGAGCCATCAGGAGTGTCCAGAGAGAGAATGAGTGATAGATGGCACCATTTTGAATAAAGTGCATTATGGGAGGGAATGCTTTGCCTGCGATGCCATTGGTTGATGGGGAAACTGGGAAGTGGAGGAGTGGAGAGGGGAGGATATGTCTGGATCAGTGCAGACCCAGACAGATGACTGATCAATATTTCTTTCCCTCCCTCCCTCCCCTCTCTCCCTCCCTCCCTCCCCTCTCTCTCACACTTTCTCTCTGTCTCCCCCTCTCTCTCTCTCTCTCTCTCTCTCTCTCTCAATGCTGTCCACTCAAGACATTCCTGACTCTTTGCAATGGGGCTTTGTTTGAAGCGTTTAGAATCTGAAGGTAAAGCTGTTGTCTGTGGTGGACTGTTAATAGAAGAATAGTCATGCTTGCTGGCTAGTTTAGTGGATTAACTTAAGATCAATAGGAGTATGAAACCTGGGTGTTTGCATAAACCAATCAGAGAATTGTTGAGAAGAAAAAGGAAGTTACCCAAAATAATCAAGTTAGGAACTGTCCCTAAAAGATCTGGGCCCGATTTCATAAAGCATCTCAGAGTAGTAGAGCTGATCTAGGATCAGGTCCCACCTGCCCATATAATCTTATTCATTATGACCTAAAAAGGGAAACCGATGCTATATCAGCATTACTACTTTGCGACTTTGAGAATACGGGCCCTGGGGATTTTTTCTCCCTTAGGGGGTAAAGCCTGGGGATACCTTCCCTGCCCTACCCTGCCTGACTGCCTGCTTGGCTGGAGGGAAAACAGACTACTGGGGGAAAAGAACGATAGAAAAAAGACAGAGAAGAGAGAGACACCTGGACACCATCAGTCTCAGCCAAGGTAAACATCTCCGACATTCCTCCTGGCACACTGGCCTGCCGGGGTTAAAGGTCATGATGACAAACGAGTGACCCAGGAGCCCTGAGAGGCCGACAGAGGAGGGGAGAGGCGAGCCTCTGGAATCTCTCAGTAGGGGGACGGCCAGGGAGGGGACGGGGGACAAGGAGTAGCATTCATAGGGCCAGGAATTTAGGGGTTAGGAACCAGGACAGGGCGACATAGTCTATAGGGTCCAGCACTCAGGGGCTTGTGGTCCTCAGAAAGTCTCTCTCTCTCGCTCTCTCTCTCTCTCTCTCTCTCTCTCATGTCCCAACCTTCCTCCCTCCTCTCTCTCTACGTCCCACACAGTGATGTGGCCCTACAGGCAGGGATGGCTCTCCCCTTGTGACATCACATACGGCCTGAGGACAGCAATGGCAAGTTTGACTATGCTGGTCTCCTGCAACTTCACGTTAGGGCTCCTTTGTTAACTCTTCTATATGTAAGTTACCGCTACACGCAAGCTATAATATTAATCAGGGGTGCACTTATGAGTTTAATGGAGACTCTTTAAAACTGTCAAGGTTGTCAAGGGAAGAAAGTATTGTGAGATGCAGGAGAAAGAGAGGAAGAGGGTGTCAATTTCAACCAACAGGACACATTCAACCAACAGCCCGAGTGCTGATCTAATAGGAAGTCAGCTACAGCTAGGCAGCGTGTAACGACAATATTTAATGAGAAAGGACAGACAGGCTTTCCTCCACACAGGTGCCAACCATCCACATGCTAGCTAGCTAATCACATCTGTTAGCGTAAAGCTAAGATACAGTACTGGAATGGCTAATGGTATGAGGCTCGCGTAAAGCACATGATACTGTAATAATAACTAGTAGCATAAGGCTAAGGTACTGACACTTAGCATAAAACTAAGATACAAAAATTACTTTTAGCCTAAAGCTAAAAATTACTGTAGCCTAATTACTGTTAGCATGAAGCGAAGATACTGTAATAAGTGTTAGCATAAAGTGTAGCTACTATAATAACTGTTAACTTAAAGCTAAGATAATGTCAAGACTATTAGCATACAGCTAAGATTTAGTAATATCCATTATCATAAAGCTAAGGTCAGTGGTGTAAAGAAACTTAAGTCTTTTTTTTAGTATCTGTACTAGGGTTGTCACAATATCAGTATCGTGGCAAGGAAACAAAATCCTAATGAAAACAGTCATAATGTTGGAAACAAGCAGCCTTATGTTGTCACCCAGAATCAATTTTATTTTCCAAGCTATAGCACACAATATTGTTGGAAGATCAGGCATCGTAGTATTGTAAAACTGGTATCGTGACAACCCTAATCTGTACTTTACTTTACTATTTATATATTTTTTTAACTTTTACTTGACTACATTCCTAAAGAAAATATCAATTTTTTACTCAGATACATTTTCCCTGAACCCCAAAAGTACTTGTTGCATTTCAAAAGCTTAGCAGGACAGGAAAGTGGTCAAATTCAAGCACTTATCAAGAGAACACGTGGTCATCCCTATTGCCTCTGATCTGGCAGACTCACTAAACACCAATGCTTTGCTTGTAAATTATTGTGCCGTCTGGTTTACTTAATATAAGGACTATTAAATTAATTATAGCATTTACTTTTACTTTTGATACTTAAATATATTTTTGAATTCACTATTACCTTTGACACTTAAGTATATTTAATACAAGATACAACTTTATCTGAGTTAAATTGCTGAGGATTTATGATATTGTAGGCAACCCCCCCCATAGCAGTGACAGGAACATGGCAGGGACTAGCAGTAGTATTATCTGAATAATTTAGCCCAGATGTTCTGTAGACAGTAAAGATAAGGTATTATCAGTGAAGATGAGGTGAACAGTCCAGCTGAGTGATTAGTCAGTTGTTTAGAGTGCTCTGTGGTGAGGTATGCCCACTGACTTACAGCAGGAGTAGAGGGTATACTGTGACCTCTCAACTTTAGCCTCACGCTGAACCACACCCTGTCTCACGTACACACGAACGCACAGTTTCCATGTAAACTAATTTTCTAACAAACCCTCCCCACTCATTGATACAGGGAGGGGTCTCTCTCTCTACCACGGCCACTACTATTTTGAATAATAATCACAGTAATAATAACAACAATAAAAACATTAATCTCTTTCTCTAAACAACAATAAAAACAAAAAACAGTAATAATAACAAAAATCTCTCTCCCTTTCTCTCTCCCTACTCTTTATTCCCTTTATTTTCTCTATTGCTGTCCCCCATCTGATGCTGGGTTACATTCATCTACCCCCATGTCTCCACCCCCATCTGATGCTGGGTTACATTCATCTACCCCCATGTCTCCACCCCCATCTGATGCTGGGTTACATTCATCTACCCCCATGTCTCCACCCCCATCTGATGCTGAGTTACATTCATCTTTGTCCCCCCTCATCTGATGCTGCGTTACATTCATCTCTGTCCCCCCATCTGACAGCCATGTGATCTGCTTAGTAAAATCTAAATGTCACTACACCTGCACCTGGCAGCACTGGGCTGAGAGCTGAGGGAAACACACAAATGGAATAATTCAATCCCTGGAGAGCACCTTCCATGTGCTCCCTCCTGTTCCATGTCATCACATCAAACCACAGCAGGGTGCTACTTCATGGGACAGCAGGCCGCTGGTTTTTGCCTGAGCCTACATGGACCGGCGAAGTATTATTATATACAGTGGGGAGAACAAGTATTTGATAACCTGCAAATTCGGCAGTGTTTCCCACTTACAAAGCATGTAGAAGTCTGTAATTTTTATCATAGGTACTCTTCAACTGTGAGTGACGGAATCTAAAACAAAAATCCAGAAAATCACATTGTATGATTTTTAAGTAATTAATTTGCATTTTATTGCATGACATAAGTATCTGATACATCAGAAAAGCAGAACTTAATATTTGGTACAGAAACCTTTGTTTGCAAATACAGAGATCATACGTTTCCTGTAGTTCTTGACCAGGTTTGCACACACTGCAGCAGGGATTTTGGCCCACTCCTCCATACAGACCTTCTCCAGATCCTTCAGGTTTCGGGGCTGTCGCTGGGCAATACGGACTTTCAGCTCCCTCCAAAGATTTTCTATTGGGTTCAGGTCTGGAGACTGGCTAGGCCACTCCAGGACCTTGAGATGCTTCTTACGGAGCCACTCCTTAGTTGCCCTGGCTGTGTGTTTCGGGTCGTTGTCATGCTGGAAGACCCAGTCACGACCCATCTTCAATGCTCTTACTGAGGGAAGGAGGTTGTTGGCCAAGATCTCGCGATACATGGCCCCATCCATCCTCCCCTCAATACGGTGCAGTCGTCCTGTCCCCTTTGCAGAAAAGCATCCCCAAAGAATGATGTTTCCACCTCCATGCTTCACGGTTGGGATGGTGTTCTTGGGGTTGTACTCATCCTTCTTCTTCCTCCAAACACNCCAACAGTTGTTGCCTTCTCACCAAGCTGCTTGCCTATTGTCCTGTAGCCCATCCCAGCCTTGTGCAGGTCTACAATTTTATCCCTGATGTCCTTACACAGCTCTCTGGTCTTGGCCATTGTGGAGAGGTTGGAGTCTGTTTGATTGAATGTGTGGACAGGTGTCTTTTATTCAGGTAGCGAGTTCAAACTGGTGCAGTTAATACAGGTAATGAGTGGAGAACAGGAGGGCTTCTTAAAGAAAAACTAACAGGTCTGTGAGAGCCGGAATTCTTACTGGTTGGTAGGTGATCAAATACTTATGTCATGCAATAAAATGCAAATTAATTATTTAAAAATCATACAATGTGATTTTCTGGATTTTTGTTTTAGATTCCATCTCTCACAGTTGAAGTGTACCTATGATAAAAATTACAGACCTCTACATGCTTTGTAAGTAGGAAAACCAAAAAAATCGGCAGTGTATGAAATACTTGTTCTCCCCACTGTATATATATACATATGTACCTTTATTGAACTTACCGTTACCGGTGAAGCAACAAACTAGTAAACAATGAACCAATGAAGCAACGAACCGGTGAAGAAACGAAGTAAACATTGGTGAAGGCTAAAAATGGACACCTTTACTGAATTCTAGTGCTGTACACTGCAACAGCCCTTATCACAGCCTTGAATGAGCACAACACAAATTGTTCCATTACATTATCTAAAAAGCAAACCATTTTGTTCACTTCAAAAGGTAACTGAAAAATAAATCAAGATTTTGGGCAAATAGTCTTATTTTGTTCCAAACCACTGCCAGTTAATTTGAGTTCCAGCTCGTTGTCCTGTGGGGCCGTCTCTCTCTGGCCCCTCGGGTGGTGGCAGCGGTGAGGCACTGAGACTTGAGGGGTTATTTACCGAGAGGGCTTTGCTGTGGTGACACAACTTGACCTCCTCTGGGCTGGGTTAGGGGTGGGTTCTGGGCGCAGGAGGAAGAGAGCAGGAACGGAGGGAATAAGTGAGGGGACAGATTAAAGAGACGAGGGCCTGGAGATTGTTGTGGGTCTGTGCGTGTCCTGGCTGTGTTTAGGTGTCATTAAGACCAACACAAACACTCACTCTGGTGGCTCTTACTCTATAGGACTCTCTTTGGGTGGGTTTGTCCTCCTGTGTCCACCCTCTGACCCTGCACTGGAAAACACACACACAGACAGTCGTGCGCACACACACACACACACACACACACACACACAGTCATTTAGTAGATGCTGTTATTCAGAGCGACTTACATTAGTGCAGTCACACAAACACCACACTTTGAGACACTGACACACTCAGAGACACACATTGAGACACTCTGACACACTCAGAGACACACATTGAGACACTGACACACTCAGAGACACACATTGAGACACTCTGACACACTCAGAGACACACTGAGACATCCACAGCATGGCCCAGGGCTGTAGGGCTGTGTTAGGGCTTGTAGGGGCTGAGTGAGGCTTGGCTGTGGCACTACATTAGTCTGTTTGTCCACAAACATCACTGGGTGAAAGCTCCAGTCGTCACATGTTTAAAGGAAGAGAGAGTCAAAGCTGTCTGGGTCAAACACCTGGGTCATGGTTTAACACACACACACACACACACACACGATAGCATTTTAAAACAGAGAAGCTATTAACTGAACAAGAAATCTCATTTTTATTTTCCGTTTCAGAAGATTTTCAGCTGCACTTCGTGTTTCCTAGTAAACATAGCCTACAACCCAGCCAGGTGAATTGGAAGGAGTTTTTTATTAAATAACATCTAAAGGAAAACCTCTCTGAAAGATGTTATTCAAGTCTGATCAATGCTCACACCGCACAAAAAGCCTTCTCTGGGGCTATCCTTTTATTAACATGAGAGAAAGGTGATTCAGACATGCTTCATCTTAAAACACATTGGCTTACAACACAGAACTACACCCATCACCCAGTGGCACCTTATTCCCTATGTAGTGCACTATGTAGAGAATAGGGTACAATTTGGGACGGACCCACTGACACAAGCCCATTCCAAGCCAGTCAAATGAGAGACCTAACCCAGCCCAGTTTTCTGCCCAGTCAGCCACGGCCCAGAAACAGCACCAGCAGCCAGAAACAGTCACTGTAATGTAATGAGTGTTTTCTCTCTTAAAATGGTATTCTGTAGACAGGCCCTATCAGAGACATTTATAATCACCACAGTGGTGTATGTTGTGTGTGTGTTGTATGTGTGTGTGTGCCACTCACAGCTAATAAAATACGTACTTTATTAGGCTTCCAGATGATCCACTAAACTCTTGCTTGTCGTCACACACAAAACACACACACGCAGCGCAGCACTAAAGCTGTTCAATATTTAAACAAAACAAGTGTGACACGGTGTCTCACACGATCACAGACAACATGGGCCTCGACCACTGGGGTGACTTGTTTTTTCCCCCTCTCTCTCCCCCTCTCTCTTTCGCACTCTTTCTCTCCATTTCTGCCTCTTTAGTGAAATGTGAGACCCCAGCAGCGACATTCCTTTGTGAAGAGTCTCTGTCGACTCCAACCACACAAATAAAGTTTGTTTCCAAACTGGTGAGAGAAAAAAACGATTATATTCTTCAATTATGATCTCCATTTAGATATTATTCTAGAACACTAGAACAAAGAGCGACATGGTTGTGTGTTGTAGTACTAGGCTAAATGACAATGTACCATCATCCACCGGCACAATGTAACGACAGGGACACATAATTATGTCAAACAGAGTCACAAAGACAGTACTAGGCTAGCTGACAATGTACTGTCAACGACAAGTATTTATACACAGGGACACAGATTTATGTCAAACGAAGATACACATGTGTACAGGATCGGTGCTGTCTCTGAGCTACTTGACATCTCCTTGGGGACTTGGTAGTTAATCAGAGCAAGATGTTGATTTTCAGTTTTAATGATCAGAATGGGCTGATTCCACACAGACACAGGCATGTTTCGTCCCCACGTACATCTGTTTGTGTCACAATCAATCAGCGCTGACACACACACACACACACACACACACACACACACACACACACACACACACACACACAAACACACACACACTACTCCCACCGGTTGGCCCGGACACACACCGGGGCGTTCCGATCAGGCATGGGGACATAATTACCCAGCCTGCCCATGACATTCCTGTTTAAGGGTCACAGAGAATACCCCCCCACCTCCCACGCACACACACACACATTCATCCATGGCGGAATTAACCACGTCACCAGGAGCGAGTAGTGAGTAGAGAGGGGTAACAGGGTTGGGTAGAGAGGGGCAAGGGGGGCATGGTGGGGGAGGATGAAATTGGAAAAGCATGTGGGAGATGGAGCTTTGTGTGTGAGACGGATCCAGACACTTCCAGATGCCCGGGCTGGGAGGCAGGCTGAAGCCAGGGTTGAAGGGGGGTTGAGGGGGGCTGACTGAGAGCCACCTTCCCCAGGGTCGTGATTCACCTGGAAGGAGGGCCAAGCACTGCCAGATGTGGAGGAAGCTGCCTGGGACCCACACGCTAACACTGGCCCGATTGTGCGGCAGCATATGCTTCCAGTCAAGGGTGAAAAATGCAGGCACCAGCACATGCCAGAAGTCTTTCAAGCATGGCCCAGCAGTCAGCCCCAAGCTCTAGCACACTGATCCATACACACACACACACAGATCCTCCCAGTCATCCAGTCAGTGCAGGCATGTCACCACACAGCAAGTCAAGGCTGGTTAAACTATAAAATAGCTAAGGGACCTGGTCCAGACACCCAACCCTGGCTATAGCACCACACACACACACCCTGGACAATGATACGCTGAGGGAGAGTGAGAGTGAAAAGTAGAAAGACAAAGACAGAGAAATAAATAAAATAGAGAGAGAGAAAGCGACAGAGCGAGGGAAGGAGTGATAGATCCACAGCTCAGTGTTTCAGGGGGAAACTGAGGAGTGCAGTTTGAGGTAAAACAAGTGAAGGTGCTGATCCAAACAAACCAAGATGCCCATGGTTCAGACGCTGACTCTGAGAGATGACTTCATATGAGAAAAAACACACATTGTCTCTTCTAACACTACAGTACATGTTCTATCAGGAGACTGGC
>QNTS01004101.1:28054-38133 GCA_003317085.1 Hucho hucho | reverse complement strand
CCCCATTCACATTACCCTAGAAGACTGGCCCCATTCACATTACCCTAGAAGACTGGCCCCATTCACATTACCCTAGATGACTGGCCCCATTCACATTACCCTAGAAGACTGGCCCCATTCACATTACCCTAGAAGACTGGCCCATTCACATTACCCTAGAAGACTGGCCCCATTCCCACTTGGAAAAGGAAATGTTGTAGACAAGGCCATGAAATGTTCCAAAATCATTAGACTTCTGAGCACTCACAATAGCTGAGCATCCCATTCACTTAAGTCACAAGATGAAGATTTTAAGAGTGTGTGTGTGTGTGTGTGTGAGTGTACCAGAACACACAACTGGCGAGCACATATCCCCTTTCATACTGTAAATCTCATCCAAATCCTCCTAACCTGGACACACATACAAAAACACACACACGGACACACACACATGCAGATGGCCACCTCCAGCCCTGTAACAGTCTGAGGCCCTTGCTGAGAGAGGAATGTGTGTGTTCCACAATGACCTCATTGTACCGTGATATGGCTTGTCTGAGCCGAGCTCTCTGTGGCAGAGTCACACCTGTTCCACCTATGCCAAAGAGCTGACAAAGCCAGAGCTACATCAATCAGCATTTAAACACTAGCAAACACACACACACACAGAGGCAGACACACACACACACACACACACACACACACACACACACACACACACAGGTACGGGCAAGCACACACACACACACTCACACACTGCTGATGTGGCTGTCTGTCTGTAGCCCCAGCCCTCCTGACAGGGTGGCTCCATGACTGCAGGCAGGTACGTTGTTAACCCTTTGTGAACACAGAGATGAAGACCGTCAGTCCACTGCTCCTCTCTTCAGAGTTGTGTCCTCTCTCAGTGTTTTAATCTACACCAATGTTTCTCAACATCACTCCTAGGGTCCTAGGCATCATTAATGACAGATTTTTACTGATAAGGTGCCTGTAATATGTAAGTATCCATAAAGTAGTAAATAAGCCATATTGGGTGAACAGTGAAAAATCGAAATCTTTCTCCATTTGTGTACGCCCCTATAGATCCAATACATGATGTATTCAGGTATGTAGGGGAGGGTACATGTAAATGCTGTTTACACACCATTTCACTCTGCATATATATTGTTTTTTCCATATTAGCATAGTTAGCATTAGAAAGCCATCTTGACCCACGTAACTACATTCCTGGATGTATCATACTGGACCTAGTACATCCTTTCTAGAGTGCTCTGTTGAAGTCATGCGGAATCGGTCCATTCTAGAACAGGGTAAAAAAAAACATGCATAGCATTGTATGTCTATAGGTACAAGTAGCTGTTCAGTGCTGGGACAGGGAAGGGCAACTCCAGTCCTCGGGGGCCTGATTAGTGATACACTTTTGTCCCAGGCTTAGCTAACACACACTTGACACCAATAATTAACTAATCAAAGTCTCCAGTTTAGAATATAATAAGTTTAAAATCAGGCATATTAGTTAGGGCTGGGGAAAATGTATGACACCAATCAGGCCCCCTAGGATGCAGAATCACGTTATTGGAAACAAAGGCTGTTCTGATGGCAGGCCTGGTTGTGGCTAGATATGTTTGAGTTGTGTCAGAGACAATTGTAGAATTTTAGTTTAACCCTAACCATTTTCCTAACCTTAACCTAATTCTTCTAACCTGCTACGTTAATTCTCCTAACCTGATACGTTAATTCTCCTAACCTGCTACGTTTATTCTCCTAACCTGTTACAAAAACTCACTTCAGCTGTACTCCATCTAGTCAGAACAGGCAGGTCTGCCCGTAGAACAGCATGTTTCCAATAAAGAGATTCTCCCCCAAGGACTCGAGTTGCCAATCCTGTTCTAGGATGTTTTGCTGAAGTCCATTTCAGTGGACGAGTCCTAAAGTCATTAGGTGGCACCCTATTCCCTATATAGTGCACTACTTTTGGCCAGAGCCCTATGGGGAATAGTGTGCCATTGGGGATGCAGACATTGTCATACAATCCATTATCCATCAGTCCAGTCCTCAGGCCAGAAGAGTGAAGAGTGCACTGATGAAGGCGCCGATGGTTGTGTGTGATTGTGGCTAAAGTGATGTTTGGGAGTGCAGTGAGGAAATGGCCGTCTGTTTGTCACATTAACAGGGTCATCCCACTGAGACTTAATCAATATCCCCATACACTGCCTGACACTCAACTGGCAGGAATTATAATAGTACAACACATCACTACTGGAAGGACCACTTAAACACACAGGTACGCACCACACACACACACACACACACACACACACACACACACACACACACACACACACACACACACACACACACACACACACACACACACACACACACACCTACCTGCATGGTGTTGTTTGAAAACAGTTAAAATATATAAAATCTTAATTCATTTACAGTAAATTTTAGGATTGCAAAGATTTTAGCAGCTAATAGCCTCAAATACAATATAGGGCCCTATAAAATCATGTAATCCAGACATTAAAACAGAATTTCAACAACATTCAAACATGTAGTGAACTTAGTAGGAAATCGACTAAATGTATTGATCTTATAAGAACATTTATTAATATGCCCAAGATTATCATAAGACATTAACAAAATTCATCAATGATTTGTATTTTCCTTTAACTTTCTGAAGAGGCAATGCAGGAATGCCCCTGTCTGTGTGTGAGTGTTTGTCTACCACTTGTAGCCATTAGCAATGATGCTAACAATGATAACCTTCTTCTGGTAGATGGAAAGGCTTTCCCAAAAACCTTCTCAATTAAATGTTAACTACAGTATGTCTACCTCGTATCATAAAATCATGATTATTTGCATCAATCCAGTGGCGATTTGTTTATCAATCTCTGCAATGACATGTGTGCTACAAAAATAACCAAATTAGTCTCTTGTCGGTGCACAGTTGAATTAAAGGGCATCTTAGATTTTTCCCAGACCTTCCCAGACCTGGTCTACTGATGCGTTTTAAGCATAATAATGTTGTTGTTATTCAATTAAAATCATGCGATTTTGAGAGCAAAAATCTGAGGGAAAAAACTGAAACCTGGAGAAACTAAAATGGAGAAAATAGAATTTTGGAAGAAAACAGAATTAGCCAAAAAAGAAAGTGTATTTTATAGGGGCCCTACTAATTGCTACAGGTAACTGCCAAAATAATTGAAACACTTGAGTAAAATCAGGGATACAAACTATAATGAAAGCAGGTGCTTCCACACAGGTGTGTTTCCTGCGTTAATTAAGAAATGAACATCCCATCTTGCTTAGGTTCATGTATAAAAATGCTGGGCAGGCCATTATTTTGGCTACCATGGCTATGCCCCCATAGGATGACAATGCCCCCACCCACAGGGCATGAGTGGTCAGTGAATGGTTTGATGAGCATGAAAACGATGTAAACCATATGCCATGGCCGTCTCAGTCACCAGATCTCAACCCAATTGAACACTTGTAGTAGATTCTGAAGCAGCGCCTGAGAGTGTGTTTTCCACCACCATCAACAAAACACCAAATTATGGAATATCTCGTGGAAGAATGGTGCCACATACCTCCAACAGAGTTCCAGACACTTGTAGAATCTATGCTGAGGTGCACTGAAGCTGCCTCTGCATCTCATCTCTGGGGTTCTAGGCTGGGTTTCTGTATAAGCACTGCTGTTGTAAAAAGGGCTCTGTGAATAAATGTGATTGATTGTTCTGGATCGTGGTGGCCCAACGCCCCATTAAGACACTTTATGTTGATGTTTCTTTGATTTTGGCAGTTATCTGTATTAGGCTATTATCTGGAGGCCAGTAGTGTACTGTTTTCATCCGTGTTTCAAATCACTGTGGAAAGAGACACCAAAGCAACAGTGAAGAAAAATGTAAATCTGCAGTCGGATATTTCAGGCTTTTATTCTCCGACAAATATACATTACCATCACTAAACACTGACAAATGAGAAGTGTTTAAACAGTAAAGAATTGGTTTGATACAGACACATTGACACAAGTGTGTGTATGGTACCACAGCATCTTGGCTGTGGAGCTATGAGGCACAGAGCCAGGGGCTGGATGGAGGATTGTGTCCGGGCTGAAAGGGATCCAGAGAAAGGGGTAGATAGGCTCACACCGACCCCCTCACTCCTGGAACACACCACTAACACACTGCCAAGTTCTTAGGATCCCACACACACACAAGCACGCATGCACAAACTTGCACACGCACACACAAACACACGGACGCACACACAAGGCTCTGCTGACTCAGAGAGCACACCAGATACCATTCTAGTCTTCTGTTTTCTTCCGTAATATTCCTTTTCTTCCAGAGGAAACGAGAAAGAGAGAGAGAAACTGAAACAGACAGAGAGAACACACTACTAACTGCCAAGTGCAGAGTATTTCTTCGTGTCAGATCCGTCTTGTCCTCATGCCTATGGTTCAAGGAACATAGGTCTCTCTGTTGCTCCACTATGAAGAATAATACTGAATTAATCCATACGAGACTGAAATGTGTCTTCTGCTGTACCCAACCCCTCCGATACACACACACACACACACACACACACTAAGTTGGAGAGGCAGGAGCAGAGGGAAGCCACCCTGCAGTGCCCAACTATGTACAGCTAGCAGATTTTACTTTTAGATTTTGCATAATAAAAGTTTTGATTCCGGGCTCCTGGTGTCCAGCTTCAGAGCATACCTAGATATGGGAAACACTGGTTTGAGAATGACTGGAGAGTGGTTAAAAGGAATCCATCAAGCGTGCCATCACCCCCACCCCACTGTCCTAGTGATGGGATCCAGACTGGTTCCAGACCCCCCTATCCCAGGTCCACCACCCCTTCTCCCCACCCGTCCATCCCACACATCATCAATACCCCTTAAACCCTCTGTCACCCGACGCACGCACACACACAAACACACATACACACACACACACACAACCCCCCTCTGGAAGCGCTCACTTGAAAGGGGACCAGCTTAACGTGTCATTGATCAGGCCAGCCAGGGGTCTGCAGCGCAGCACAGGGGGCTTTCTACAGCTATCTGTCATTCCTGGGGAATTCCATCCCAGAGAATGCACATCACTCACTCACACACACACACGCACACACATCACAGCCTTGTTTTTACTGTACTGCATGTGCAGTTATCCATCTCTAATAACGTCTCTAATAAAAGTATATGGATTACATTTATATAGTAGTTTTCCTCTGGTTGGTTCTATATAGTTGTTTTATAGAGCTTTGGTCAGACACACACACACACACACACACACGCACGCACGCACGCACGCACAATCACACACAACCGCACACGTCCAAGTGTAGTAGGTACAGCGATATAGGCCAGTGGTTCCCAAACTGAGGGGCGAACTCGACAGACCCCTCCCCCCCAACTCCGTTCGGCTTTCAACTTGCTCTTGAAAGTTGTAATAGTAGAACGCACAAGGTGCAGATTCAAAATTGGGTAATGCATCATCAGTTTTCCTCTTGTCATGTCAGTCATTATATACCTTAGAGAGATATTTATAACTTGTCAGAAATGCCCAGATCAACTAGCATATTTTTTTATCTAGGTTTTTTAGCACATAGATTTGTAGTAATGTTTGAGTCACTCAAATATCATATGAATACACATTAGACATGGCAAAATGTATAGAATTACAAGAAAATGAGCTTTAAAACAGCTAAATGTTCTTTGCACCCCTTGGAAAAATGTGTAGAATTGATTGCAGGAAATAAGCTTTAAACCTGCAAAATGTTCTCTCTGCCAACAAGAGGGGTGTGAACAGTTTGTGTCATGAACAGTGCTTGTGCCCATTGAAATAGATATGGTGCGCACCCTCGGGGGAACCCCTGATATAGGCCCCCAAACTACACTCTCTCCCTATTTCTGTTGCAACACATCTGGTAGTTAATTTACCTAAACAGTGTATAGCAGGGTAAAACACCCTCTAACACTGACAATACCCTTACCTACACCTCAATGTCTAGACTTTGTCACCGTGGCGATGAAGATAATTGGCGTAATTAGATGCTTGCATCACAGACAATGATGTATGTCAACAAGCTATTAAGAGGTGATTATGCCTTGAGCAATGTCTTTTTAGCACAAGGTTTAAGCACTGTGTCCACGGACACACACAAAAAATAATTGTTCAACATTTAACCAGAACCATGCATAATGCACATCCACTAATCCAATCAAATGTATTGGTCACATACACATATTTAGCAGATGTTATTGCGGGTGTAGCAAAATGCTTGTAATAATGACTTCTGGTAGCAGGCATTATAGCAAATTAACACACATAAACACTCTCAAGCACAAGCCCACGTGCTAGTGAGGAACCAGCTAATCTTTATATTTGAAGTTCAGTCAACTTGGATCTACAGTATTTGCTAGCTAACGAGGTAGAACAGTTGAATTGTTATGAACACACCCTTCTGTCCATCTCCAACTGTTTGAACAGCATGCTAGCCTGTGTAGAAATTAAGTGGCCTACCTTACAGTGTTGTATTCAACACCACCTAAACCCCGGGAGGGGGGCGAGGGTTCTGAGACCGAGTCAAGAACGAGACCAGAAAAATGTGAGTCCAATTCAAGAACATGATTGAAATTGTGTCCAGGGCCTAAAACTATATTGTTTAGTATACCAGCCACTGTGGCACGTAGATTTAAAAAAATCAAACAGCCATTCAGTTTTTACCAGCCAAAATAATTTTGGGACATAATTACACCAAAAATCCCCCAAAAAGGATGAACATGCTTAGTAATGTTTCTAAAACAAGAAATGTATTACTAGTAAGAAGTAACGTGGTATATTTAAGCAAATAAAATATATATGTTTTGTCATACCCGTTCTATACGGTCTGATATACCACGGCTGGCAGCCAATCAGCATTCAGGACTCGAACCACCCATTTTATAATGCGTGATTTAATCTAATATTCTGAGAGTCTTTTAAACAAAATATCTGACAAAAATGTTCAGCTGCCCCTTTAAGGTTACCTTGGTAACGGGGCCATTCGAGTCATAAAGTGAGCCTGTGAGAATCTCACTAGTAAAGGCCAACGATATCTCTTTGCTAGAAATGGAAGCAAACTCAAACATTGAAAAGCAACCTAGCTTGTAAATAGCCAAGAAACAGGAGGACAAAGTCTCACTAGACTTTTGAGTAAATTAGACCAACTTTTATGCCTGCTTCTAAAAATAAATCTTTCAGCACTTCACCCAGTGCCCACAGCCCCCCAGACAGGCAGTGTGCTGGGCCAGGTGGGATAGCTATAACGTTAGGATTCGTACTTCTTTGTATATTACCAGATATGAAACAAAAATGCTGAAATACTTTGAAAACAGCTACTGCAGCATTTATTTAGCTATAAATCACAACTTGCACATGTACCCATACTTGACTTTTTACTATTTTTATTAAATGCTCGCACTGTATGCTCACACTGTAGAGCCTACGAGTATGACCACCTGCCAACGTAGCTGGTCAATTAGACAGTCTTACCCATCAAAACCAAAATCTACCTGAATTTGCGGGTGGCGGGTGTTAATTTTAGACCCTGATTGTGTCAAATTGCCACCATGATAAGAGGGGCTCCCCCACCTCGTGGGCAAAACTATTTAGTGGCCTCCATCTTCACAGCGGAGAGAACAATGTACGTTTTAAAGTTAATTTCCTGCAATTCTACACATTTGTCCATGGGGCAGAGATCAGAAAATTGCAGTTTTAAAGCACATTTCCTACAATTCTACACATTTTGCCATGACTTATGCATGATAATATGATATCTGAGTGAGAGTGACTAACAAAATCTACGTGGGCACCCTGCAGGTCAGGGCCCTTGGGCACGTGCCCTGCTTGCATGGTCGGTATTTGGTCATGATTACTACAAGTTTAGATAGCTGGCTAGACTAACTTACCAATCTAAAAATGTTTAGCTGACATGGCTAATTGAGTGACTGTCAGTGATGGACATAACAAGAGAAAAACTGCTGATGGACAACCAAATATCCAAATTGTAACTATTTTTTTATTCTACATGAAACGTGTGGTCCTTTGTAGTTCAGTTGGTAGAGCATGGTGTAATACCAGGGTAGTGGGTTTGATTCCTGGGACCACCCATACGTAAAATGTATACTTGCATAACTGTAAGTCGCTTTCGATAAAAGCATCTGCTAAATGGTATATATTATATATTCTAACTCTCAACAGTAAGTTGAGACCCGACTGAGTACCCCCCCCAAAAAATTTTTACTTGTCCACTAACCACACTTTGGATTATACGTTTACATTTTTTAAATGTTTTACATTAATCCAACGCTCTTTTTCAGAGCGACTTATAGGAGCAATTAGGGTTAGGTGCCTTACTCAAGGGAATATCGACAGATTTTTCACCTAGTCGGCTTGGGAATTCAAACCAGCGCCCTTTCGGTTACTGGCCCAATGCTCTTAACCGCTAGGCTACCTGCGACCCATACTTTAAGAAAGGCTGCTATAGACATTCAAAATGGTGAAAGAATGCATGCTGGGGGCTATTTAGAGAGCCACTGTACAAATGATCACTAACCCAAATTGGTCTATAATAGTTTAAAAGACGAAATATGTTAGAACTTCCTGCGGTCTCCCCTTACTAACAGTGAGTGAGCAACTTCAAATAATTTCCTCCACTCTTCCCTACCAGCCAATTAAGTAAGTTCTGACAAGTGTAACAGAGTTTGAGAATATTTTTCAACGAAAGTAAAGGACAGTAATGTTACGAGTAAAGTAGGAACCCTAGGATTTGATAGGCGATAAGATATTAATGTGTCATAAAAGAAGTGTGGATATTTGGTCTGGCAAAGCGGTTTTATGCACTAACTGAGTCAAGACCGAGTAAAAATGTATCTGACACAAGACCAAGACACTCAATATGTGGTCTACAACACTGCTACCTTATTTCTCAGAATGAGAACGAGTTTGTAATTCCTTAAATAATTGTGTTTTATGCTTATTGCACATATATAACACACAAATTAGACAGATAGTATGCTGCTAGCGGTAAGTGGTACCGCAATGCTGCGCGCAACAAACTGAGCATTACATTTCCAGAATCAATGTTCATTGATAATCGGATTTTAGTAGTGTCTGCTCTGTATGCAATCTGAGTAGTTGAGACATAAAAGGGTTAACTTCTCCTCCATTACAGTAAAATGTCTCAACGTGTTTCGGTGTCCACACGACCCATTCTGTTGGACCAAACCTCAAATGCAAATAAATAGCGAGTTGAAACCGCTTGTCAGAGAGGAAGAAGTGATCTTTAGTCTTTGTTGTTGTGAGTGGCAGGGGGAGGGGCTTGGTGTGTGTAAATGGGAAGGTGCACAGAGAACAGAAGGAGCGAAGGAGACGAGAAAAAAAAGACAATGTGACAACAAGTGGACATTCTGTACACGCTAAAACATACATTCAAATTAATCAAATGAATTGGATATATGGCCCAGCCCTAAAGTACATCCACAGAGACTACCCCTGTCTGTCACAATGTGCTCTCTTTGTGAATTCTGCTGTGACAATATGGAAAACAGTCATTGCTGCTGCACTGCCAGGTACTTGGACCATCCATGTAGAGGCTCTCTATATCTGTATCATGTTCCAATAGCATAATATCCACTTACACACACCCACGCCAACAAGCTGTATATTCATGAGAGACAATGACACCAGGGAGTTTCACATTAGTCCCAAACGATGAGCTCTTCACACTGTAGCCATTATCTAACTCTGGCTGTGAAGACGTACTCTTAGTTGACACAGAACTGCCACTGTGTAGAAGTGCTGCCATTGAATGAGCATACAAAATCATCAGTGCCAGAGTCATCGATATTCAGTGTGGCCAACTATCCTGCATGTAGTCTCCAAGTGTTCAATAACAATAATGTACTAATTGGAAATCTCAATGGAATGTCTGGTATGTGTGTCCCCCCCAGAGGGGAGCAGTGGAGTGCTGTCTGACCAGACCCCCAAACGTCTTTCATCTTTGATTAGCGAGGCCTCTCTGGGGTGCTACACCCCCCCCCC
>QNTS01004101.1:15085-25982 GCA_003317085.1 Hucho hucho | reverse complement strand
GCATTTTAGAACCCCGCTCCCCCAGTCTCCCCAAGATGAATGGTTCTGACCACTAACATTTCAGGCATTATTCGTTTTGCAAGACCCGGTGCCCCAGCATGCAGGGTTTGCTCATTTTCAACCATTCCATTGATCCTAAAGAGAAATCTCCACCCACACAGGGCACCGGGCCATGCGAAACGAACTCGGCTATTGTTTCATCAATACAAAATCCAAACCATTCAATAGTTTGGCTATCCATATTACCGTAACTTATATTTGTTACATTTCTATGGCGGATTCACGGCCACAATTTAAATAATGCGTTGATATATAGCTAGCTAGCTTGCTGAAATGATAACAGAGAGAACAAAGAATATAGCTATTTGATAATGTCTGTGTGCATGTCTAAATATTAATGACGTCTGGAATCCGACACGGTTTTACTGGAAGTATCAAACGGCAAGAGTCAGACAAACGGCAACCCTCAACATGTCAACAGCTCATATAGGCACGGTTTAGCTGAAACGCATCTCTTGACAGGTAGGCTGGTAGTCTTTTTCTGAAAAAATTACAGTATATGCCTGTCTTAACTGAAATGGTGCTCACATAACTTTCATTAGCTGGCTAAGACTAGCATGATAGCTAGATACACTGACAGCTGTCAGTCAGTGCCCTACATTCCCACCCCGAAGTCCTGAATATGTATTAGCAGCCTACGTCAGTCTTCGAGCTGGAACCTAAACAGGTTAATACCGGGACATACACAATTTATTGAAGTGTGTTTGTATTAAGGAATGTTTGATTCATTGCCTAAATATGTTTATTGTGCTGTTCAAGCTTTTATGTAAGAAAATTGTTACCATTTGTGATTTTTCTAAAATGGTACAGTCCAAGCTGAGGTCTGATTGGAAATGTACTTAAACCCTACCATTTCATTGTGGGCAGACAGGACAGGGGTAAGGTTGCCATGCTGGCTTTTTATTTATTTCCCAGTTTATGTTCCTGTCCAGTAATTGTTAAGTTTGTTTATTTATTGTTTGTACATAGTGTACAGTTTCACCGCTGTAAATAAACACCTTCATTCTCAGTTTGCTCAAGAAGTCCCTGACTGCAGCGTGCAGTTCGGGGCCGGGCTCAATGTGGGCGGAGTCAAACACTTTTAACCCGAACCCTTCCCGTCTTTTTTAAGGTCACCCAAGTTGAGGTTCACGTCGAAGGTATCGTCAATGAAAGCGAATCTTAATCGAACCTAACCTACATGGATAAAAATATAAACCATGTAAGTGAGACTGTCATTATGCATAATGTACTTTGTAATATTCATGTTATACCAGTGCAGTGGTATATTTTTATATAACCAACTACCGCACCAATGTTAGCATAGCGTTAATTAGCACCCATTTGCACGTGAGCTAGCTAATTAGCAATAGCACCCTTTTGCACGTGAGCTAGCTAAATGCTTACAATGAGGGAATCTTATTTGTTACTTTACTGTTATTCCTCTCTTTCAGCGTTAACAATCATAAAGTGTGGCTTCAGTTGTAGAAATGCGACACACTTTCATTGTTGCTATTGCACGGCAACAATAATCAACATAGCACAGTTTCTGAAGCACCTGATATACCATCAGCATCAAGTGGCCCCTCAAGAGCACCCAGAGGCCCATCAAGATAATAATTCCATCCTCCTGATTCCTGCTTACAAGCAAAAATTAAAGCAGTAAGCACCAGTGACTAGATCAATAAAAAAGTGGTCAGATGAAGCAGATGCTAAGCTACAGGACTGTTTTGCTATCACAGACTGGAATATGTTCCGGGATTCCTCCAATGGCATTGAGGAGTACACCACATCTGTCATTGGCTTCATCAATAAGTGCATCGGTAATGTCGTCCCCACAGCGACCGTACGTACATACCCCAACCAGAAGCCATGGATTACAGGCAGCATCCACACTGAGCTAAAGGCTAGAGCTGCCGCTTTCAAGGAGTGGGACTCTAACCCGGAAGCGTGTTACAACACGTGCTGGTACCACGTTATATAATATTTCTTACGATCTACAAAAATGAAATACGTTTGTTTTCAACGTGTGCCTTGCACAAACGTGTGTGTTTGTATTCAGTGTGTGACTGTCAAACCTCAGATGACCACGCCCACATTGAGCCCGCCCCAACATTTGACCCCGCCCACATTGAGCCCTGCCCCGAATTGCACACTGCAGTCAGGGGTACTTGGTTTGCTCCGTATTGAAGTGTCTGCCTCCTCACTGAAACCTCCACCACTAGGGCGGCCTCCGTTACAGTTACATAAGTGTAGACAATTAGACAAGTCATCTTAACTTGACATTTTTTGTCAACACAACTGTTATGTTGCTTCAGTAGATTTTACTTTATGGTGTGAATTTCTAAGTTGAGTAAAGTAAATGTAATTTTTTTATAACTCAACTTGAATTAATGCGTTTCTACATTTTGATTTAGTTTTTTTCGCAACACAACAAATGTAGCAAATTTAGTGGACTTGGCTAGATAAAACAAGTCATTTTGACTGAATCTCAATATATATCTTTTTTTTAACAGTGTACAGTCATTCTAAAGATCGGTACTCCCCCTGTCACCCAAGCCATAGAAATCAGCTTTTCAACTCCGGAGCAGAACAAGAAGTGATAAGAGAGAGTTCTGGACCCAGGGACAATTACCTAAAGCCAACACAGAGAGCAGGGAGGGAAGAAAAAAAGAGAGAAAATTGGCCTAAAAAATGCAAGCTGTAGTCACTGGCGAGATAACAGAAGCCCTCTCAGTGGTCGAGATTGCTCCTTTGTGTGCACATGTGAGTGTATGTGTATGTGTGTGCTCTGTACAGCAGAGTGCGATCCTTTCCAGACACAGAATCATAATCTCTGAGCTCTTAAGGTATTTGGTGTTTATGCCACAGTTTCCACATTGCTTCCCCCTGACGTTAGTGTGTGTGTGTGTGTGTGTTTCCCTTGACATTAGAGTGGTATAAATCAGTAGGGCGACAGACAGCCCCCTTGTAGAGACTGGTACGGGAAGGGGAGCTGCCATAGGCAACACTCACGGCCCCCGCAACCCCCTCCCAACTCTCCCTCGCCTCTATCCCAGCCAGATGTGCTCTCCTCTCTACAACACCTCCACCTACACACTGATACCAGTAACGCTGAAACATTCACTTTCTGTCTCCTGTTCTACTTACTTGAAATACGATTGGCTACTTTGTTCTGCAAGAAAGCGCTTTATTAAGAAGACAGTTGACGTAGGCCTATTATACAATGTTAAAAGGTGAAATTAAAGGTAGACATTCATTTGATTTGAAAAGATAACTTATTTTCTCACTTCGATAATCGTGGCATTGATGGATAAGTTACATTAACCAAATACTGGAGTCAGTTCATTCTACCATAAACACAAGGATCACTCGCAAAGACTCTGTTCTGTTTACTGATGGAATTAGATCTGATGGAACTATTCTAATTTCAACCATTATTAATTTTCCATTATTTATTAACCTTCCCTTGCTTGTGCAGTTCAGTTTCAATATATCATTAGTCTTAAAGACAATGAAGATTGCCATTTGTCAAATAAGCGCATTTAGGTAATTTATGACAAACCTGCGAATCTTTTTAATAAAATGCACTTAAATAACGACTACGCGTTCAATGAAAACAAATAGGCCTATCGATAGATTTTTATTAGTTTTTTGGGCAACGAAAGTCAATTTGTTTTGCATTGTGCTAACCTGGTACTCACCGAAGCCATCTTCCATATTTAACTTTAGGGACAGGCGGACAGGACGCGTCTACTCTTTTCCGTCGGAGTTGCGGTGACTTTCTATGTTTCTGGAATGACACATTGATAGAAAAACGTACCCTACAAAACCAGACTCTTGAATAATAAACAGTGTATTTTAGTTACACTCTACAAGCAAATGTTGGGGTATCGAAAACTCCTGAAATGCGACAGCAAACGTGTCATCTGTTGGATGTAACTGCGCGCCACTCATCCGGTTGTCACGAGATGCTTGACCACCTGGAGCTCATCAATATCGACAGGGAATTGGCGGTGGCGCGCGTGACAGCTACATTCCCGCCTTTATTGATGAAGTGACAAACTTGACTGATGGTTTTCACCTTGTCACCTCCTAGTCTTCTAATTATACATGTTTTTATAAATATATATCATAAAAAACAGAATAGTCATTGACATTGAAGATTGTATTCTTACTTCTGTTGACATCGAAATATTTATTGATTTTCAGTAGGCCTGCGTTGGTGACATTTGTTTTTCAGTCTTTTTATACTTTAAGAGATATATAAATCCCGCTACTGTAGATGTAGGCCTAGCTTATAACTACAGATTTTACCCAGGTGAAGACACCTTTTTTGTTCCTCTTCCTTTGTAAGCATTCTGAGACCCCCAGGGACATCTTTTATATCTCAGTGTGTAATCAAAACACTTTGTTGTGGCTGAAGACAGTTTGCAGACTCTTTGACACACACTTTTTATCTCCTGCAGCACTCTCTCTATGCTTACACACACACACTTGCGCACGCACACACACACACACCTATTTTCTGAGTTGCTGTTGGGTCTTGTAGCAGTGCCATTCCTCAGTGACAGTATTGATTGCAGGGCCATGTTATTTCTCTCAGTAATTATCTATTGGACTACCTGTGTGGTGATTTCTGCCCCTTAGGCTCCCTGCTATTTCCTGTCGGTCACTGGTCAGTGTCTTAGGCTGAAGTTATGCTTTGGTCATGTACAATGGTGTACTGTAATTAGGACTTTTCTCCATGAGTAGGTATGTAGTATGTAGCTCTTGTAAGGACTGTGGACTACGCACAATGTAAGAGATTGAGTATTATGTAATAACAGTTACCTAGTGTGTGTGTATATGCGTGCATACCTGCATGTGTGTGTATGTGTGTGTGTGTGTTTGCGGGTGTGCGTGCGTGTGTGTGCGTGCATGCGTGTGTGTATGTGTGTGTGTCTGTGTATGCGTGCATGCATGTGTGTGTGCATGCATGTGTCTGTGTGTATGTGTGTGTGTCTGTGTGTGCGTGCGTGCTTGCATGTGTGTGTGCATGCGTGCGTCTGTGTGTGTGTCTATGTGTGTGTATCTGACCTCTTGGCTGCAGGGTAGAAGGTCATCAGCTGTGCACAGTGCTGGCAGTCCCACCAGAGGAGGGCTGCACTAATCCTCTCCTAGCCTAGGAATGCCACCTCTAGCTCAGCCTGCCCAGCCACCAAACAGACAAACACACACACACACACACACACACATTTACACAGCTACCACGTACGTAGGCTTGCAGCCGGCTGGCCCCAGATGAGCCCTGGACACTAATTGGAGTCTTTGGAGCGTTTGGAGTCATGCAAATATCTCCGGCTTTACTCAGATACCCTTCTGTTCCACTTCCACTCCTCTCCAATCCCTTCATTCCACCTGACTGGAGGATAGAAGAAGAGAGAGAGGATTGGAGGAGAGGGGAGGGTGGGACACACACAGCTGCCTGTTGTTGCCTTCCCTTGGGCTCTGTGGCTGGGGTAGCGGGGGCCACACTGCGGCCTGGCTGGATGATTAGGGGCTGGTGATGCAGGTGTGTGTGTGTGTGCATGTGTGTGAGTGCTTGCATGTGTGTGTGGGAGCGCTTGCGTGTGTGTGTGTGTGTGAGTGAGAGCGTGTGTGTGTAGGAGCTTGTCATGTACAGTACATCACAGGAGATCAGCAAGCCAGCCTGAAAGTCAGATGACACGAGCACATGCACAATACCCCCCTCACCCCTCTACCACACTCTCATCCACTACCCCCTCCCCTCTACTGTCCTTACACCCAAGCAGAGGAAGGAAAGGAGTGAGGATGAGGGGGGAGGGAGATATATATAGAGAGAAGTTGGGTTAGCTACATAAAGAGAGAAGATTAAAAGACACAAGTAAGTTGTTTACACTGGTGGAGAAGCTGTTCAGACCATCAGACTGTTTAGACTGGTGGAGAAGCTGTTCAGACCATCAGGCTGTTTAGACTGGTGGAGAAGCTGTTCAGACCATCAGACTGTTTAGACTGGTGGAGAAGCTGTTCAGAACATCAGACTGTTTAGACTGGTGGAGAAGCTGTTCAGAACATCAGACTGTTTAGACTGGTGGAGAAGCTGTTCAGACCATCAGACTGTTTAGACTGGTGGAGAAGCTGTTCAGAACATCAGACTGTTTAGACTGGTGGAGAAGCTGTTCAGAACATCAGACTGTTTAGACTGGTGGAGAAGCTGTTCAGACCATCAGACTGTTTAGACTGGTGGAGACGCTGTTCAGACCATCAGACTGTTTAGACTGGTGGAGAAGCTGTTCAGACCATCAGACTGTTTAGACTGGTGGAGAAGCTGTTCAGACCATCAGACTGTTTAGACTGGTGGAGAAGCTGTTCAGACCATCAGGCTGTTTACACTGGTGGAGAAGCTGTTCAGGATATCAGGCTTCAGTCTTTTGACTTGGACCTCTGGCTTTGAGACTGGGCTGAGGGTGTCACTTGACATTTAGAAACAGTTAGTGCTTGTTGTTAAGCACCATACCTCTTCCTCCCCTGCTAGCTGTTCAGTTCATTGTTTGACCAGCGTACAAGCTGCACTGCCCATTAACACCCCTTCCCTCCCTCTCTCTCTCTCTCTCTCTCTCTTTCTCTCAGTCCTACAGCCAACATGTGCCAAACATAAGGGGAGTAGGATGACTCCTCAGAGACCATTATGGCGGTAACTCTTTGGGTATACCAACTTATAAATTAGGCCCCTTTCTTTCCTGCATCTTTACCACAGGCGGCTGGTGTCACCTTAATTGGGGAGGAAGGACTCCTAGTAATGGCTGGTTTCCATGTTGTTCATACAATTACATTTACTCCATTCCAGACATTATTATGAGCCGTCCTCCCCTAAGCAGCCTCCTGTGGTCTCTACCTACCACTGGACCTTCCCCTGTACTCCTCAGAGGCCCGGGACTCCGGTGCAACAAGTCAACGACCACATGTCACACAGAGAGAGCTAGTGTTGAGTGGCTCCTCTTCACCTCACCGCCACACACCATGCTTCCTGCCTCACCGTCCCCCCGTTCCCCCCAAATATCCTTTAGTCCCCACTTTGGTCCCCTTTCAGTTCTCAGAGGAAGTCCCCCCTTCCTGAAGCCATCAGTCCTGCCTACCATAGGTCAGGTATAAATGTTACCTTTCGTGTCGGGATGGGGACGGGCGCAGCGGTAGTGCTGTGAGGTCGACACAGGGCTGTGTTGTTTTAGTGGCTAAAAGAAACACAGGTTGAGCGGTCCAAGGGGTTCAGTGTGAGGGGCCAATGGGTTTTCTTTATTGTGTTGTTCTCTCTGACTGGAAGGAAGTCTCTGTTTTCTGTTCTCTTCCATGAGAGGTCCTTTAAAATTCGGCTGCATGCGCAAGTGCCCTTAAAATGAATTTGAAGCGAGATCCCAAAAAAGAACATTGCACATGCTTTTAACGAAGACTCAAATTATAGTTGATTATGGCAGATGATATTGTGCGATAGTTAATTTGATAGTTGATATTGTGCGATAGTTGATTTGATAGATGATATTGTGCGATAGTTGATATTATGCGATAGTTGATATTGTGCGATATTTTATTTGATAGTTGATATTGTGCGATAGTTGATCTGATAGTAACATTGTGCGATAGTTGATTTGATAGTTGATATTGTGCGATAGTTGATTTGATAGTTGATATTGTGCGATAGTTGATCTGATAGTTGATATTGTGCAATAGTTGATTTGATAGTTGATATTGTGCGATAGTTGATATTATAGTTGATATTGTGCGATAGTTGATTTTATAGTTGATATTGTGCGATAGTAGATTTGATAGTTGATATTGTGCGATAGTTGATTTTATAGTTGATATTGTGCGATAGTAGATTTGATAGTTGATATTGTGCGATAGTTGATTTTATAGTTGATATTGTGCGATAGTTGATTTGATAGTTGATATTGTGCGATAGTTGATTTTATAGTTGATATTGTGCGATAGTTGATTTGACAGTTGATATTGTGCGATAGTTGATTTTATAGTTGATATTGTGCGATAGTTGATTTGATAGATGATATTGTGCGATAGTTGATTTGATAGTAACATTGTGTGATAGTTGATTTGATAAATGATATTGTGCGATAATTGATCTGATAGTTGATCTGATAGTTGATATTGTGCGATAGTTGATTTGATAGATGATATTGTGCGATAGTTGATTTGATAGTAACATTGTGTGATAGTTGATTTGATAAATGATATTGTGCGATAATTGATCTGATAGTTGATCTGATAGTTGATATTGTGCGATATTTGATTTCATAGTAACATTGTGGAATAGTTGATTTTATGCGATAGTTGATATTGTTCGATAGTTTATTTTATTGTTGATATTGTGTGATAGTTGATAGATGTTGTGCAATAATGTCCAATACTTTGTGATATGATGATATGAATTGTCTCTCACTGACTATTAAGGTACTTGGGAGTCCTTTACCCATCCAATCAATGGCCTTGTCCCATCCATGCTTCTCCATCCATGAACATGGCAGTATTCCAAGTTGGCACTATCACGCACAAAACATCTTAATGACTTTAGACAGAGAGTCAAGCTGTGTTTCTCCTTATGTAAAGCCAGTCAGATATATCAATCTACCACCTGTAGGTAGCCCACTCAATACAGCTCCAACACCACCACCCGTCTCTGGGAACTTGAGCTAGAAACTTCAGTGTCTGCTCTAAATGTAGTTTTTGATGGATTTGACCAAATCCCTAGCCTGGCTGTTTTGTCAATCGAGGAACAAATAACATATTATGCAGCACGAACGAATTGTTGATGTTGCTAGAATCTATAGTAATTTATGACCAACCCTGAGTTGGGATAAGCAACGTGATAAGACCTTAGGACTAGCGACTAAGAATGTACCTTATTGTTTTCTTAGAACTCCATTAGACCCTCCTAGTTCAAGGCCAGTGGCTATAGGCTCAGGAAGAAGAAATAGCATGGCGTAGAGGAGGAGGGGGATGTTGTGATAACACTGAGTGTTAGAGGAAGGGAGGAGAGATGGAGGAGTAGACTAGAGTGAATTCTAAGCAGCATTGTTGGAACCCAGTCGACATCGTCTGACCCCGCTTGTAACCGGCGGTAACGGCTGTGCCCCCTTTCATGTTGAGATTTACACGGGTGGCAGGGGAGGATAGGGAGGGGCAGACCTGCAGGACATCGCCTGTGAGAATGACCCTTGAACTCCCTCTCTTTCCAGAGCCGCGCTGGGTCCCCGTTGGAATACCCAGAGGTCTTTGCAGCGCTCGCCTATGTCTGTGGCGCCAGCGGTGTCAGATAGCTTAGAGCTTTTCTCAAATGTATTTTTCAAAAGGGGGGAAATCAATAGCAAGGGCCGGAGAACACTGGCAGGAGCAACACAAGCTCCTGATGTTAACTCACAGCTTTAATATTTGAGAGACACAATGTGTTATGCGGTGCTGGTACAAGACACGGCTGTGAAAACATCATGGTTTTATATGTGAGAGAAAAATAAGTAGATAAATGGATAGCAAGTCTATTTTTCAACCCTACCCCTAACCCTCAATTCTGTATTATCAATATTATTACTTTTATCACTGTACTGTTGGAAAAGAGCTCACAAGACTGTAATTGTACTGTTGGGAAAAATCTCACAAGAATGTCACTACACCGTTTTATACCTGTTACACGAATAAACTTAGAATCTTGACACTTCTTTTATCATTTGCAATTACCTTTAGTGGCTAACGGTTACTTTGCGCACTCAGCTTGATACTTTAAATTAGATTTTTGATTTGCTGATTTCAGTCAGTTTCATAACACATTATATTTGTATTTGATAAACCATTGCATTGGTAAAATTGTTTAAAGGAGCAGCGTGTAAGATTTAGCCATACATTTGTTTTCTTCATGGTTTCTTTAAGGACACTGCTTAGAAACGCATACATTTACTTGGTACTGCTTTTTACCTTATCATAATAATAAAAAACGTGGACATGAAGTCGTTTTGTATTGCTGATGTTTTAGCTATTGTAGTCAACCTTGCGAACGATAACAATCTTAATTCAAGAAGTTGTACACACACAGCAACAGCTGGACCGGCTAGTCGCTGTAAAATGATAATTAGCGGTAAAAATGTGGTGCATTCAATCACACTGCAGACAAAACCTCATTATCCCTCTATTGCAAAAATTGTCAAAGACTCCAGCCACCCTAGTCATAGACTGTTCTCTCTGCTACCGTACGGAAAGCAGTACCGGAACGCCAAGTCTAGGTCCAAGAGGCTTCTAAACAGCTTCTACCCCAAAGCCACAAGACTCTAATCAAATGGCTACCCAGACTATTTGCATTGCCCCCCCCCCCTTTTACACCGCTGCTACTCTCTGTTGTTATCCTCTATGCATAGTAACTTTAATAACTCTACCTACATCTACATATACATACTACCTCAACTAACCGGTGCCCCCGCACATTGACTCTGTACCGGTACCCCCGTGTATAGTCTCTCTGTTGTTATTTTACTGCTGCTCTTTAATGACATGTTACTTTTATTTCTTATTCTTACTTATATATTTTTTAACTGCATTGTTGGTTAGGGTCTCATAAGGAAGCATTTCACTGTAAGGTTTACACCTGTTGTATTCGGCGCATGTGACTAATAACATTTGATTTGATTTGATGAGCACCCAGAGGCCCTTAAACAGTCCCCAGAGGGTTGAGAAAGTTGAGAAAGTATACAATCCCAATGTATTTTCTCCACTCTGAGGGTTTCTGCAGGGCGTCCTGGATTGAACAACAGCCTGAGACAGTCAGAAGATTCACATTGTACCCCCCCCCCCCCCCCCC